>OY757920.1:75820464-75865464 GCA_963585895.1 Sepioteuthis lessoniana | reverse complement strand
AATAGTTCAAAGTATTGCTATTTATCACTAGCAATTCCATTAAACATTAGTCATTTATTTACATACAGTTAAATGATCAAACAGTTCTATTTCTAATTATTCTATTTACCACAAGTTATTTGTTCGCATTCAGTTTAAATGTCAAACAATTCTATTTGACCCATAGATTGTCACTATCAGGTGCTACCACTCCGGTCAGAGTGGACCCGGAAGCGATGGCCATGAAGGAGTACTCCACATTCCCTAAAGCTCCAGCATTACTGGAGCCTCATCATCAGATTGTTTAATGTCATATCCAGGACACACGTTGGCAGGGTGGTCTTACACATCTGCAGAGAAGCAGTCGTTGTATTCTACAGTTTACTGAGCTGTATCCACTGAGGTAAGATGGACTGATCTTGTGTCGCAACCTGTTCATGTTAGAGTGGTTATTAAAAGATATAAAATGGTATTATTTACACTGCCCTTCTGCAACAGATAGGGTGCAATAAAACGTCAGTTTATAAGCGGAGTATAAATGGTGGGTATTCGGAGTTTCCTTCTTGATTGGTTGTTGTATCACGGCTGAAGAAGCCAGTCTGCCATAATATGAAGAAATGAGTTCATGTTTTTCTTAAAGCGAATTAGCATGATGTGAAATGCAAACACCTTTGTCCAGGAGTTGAACTTACCGAGTCCATTCTACTACAGCGATAACCATAACGGTTTGGGGTTTTTTTTTGTTTTGATGGCATATTAATTTTTGTGGGTTATCTAATATCAAAGCGATCCTTGTAGAGGAACAGTAGTGACACTATTTTACCCATAACTGATGGAGATAAGGGACCATTACGGTATAGGGATACTGTTTTTATATTTGATCAATGAGGTGTCTGTGGTGTAATTGTTATAGTCGTGGGAAATGGACACGGCGACACGAGTTCAAATACGGGACGAGCTGATAGCATTTCACAATGCACTAATTCCTTTGGGAAAAGTTAGACTCCAATTATTGTCTCTCAAACTATCAGTAAATAGTTGGGCAGTTTGGGTTCTTTAGCCTAGGTTAGGTAACCTGTTTAAGAGAAGGAAAACTCTGAATTCAGACCAGTTAAACTCTGCTTAAAAACTTACTTTATATCACATCCTGTCTGTTCGGAGGGATTTGTTAGTTCATATATGAATTTGACATCTCCGATTTAAACGTCATTCAGTTTAAACAATCACACATTGGTCAGTTGGTAAATTATATCTGAGGTTGCAGAGGAACAATATTTTGAATGACCTTAGAATAAAGCAAAACTGCTTCTGGTGGAGAGGCTCCGTTTTGGGGCATATTGAGAACCCCTTCATTACCATTTTTCTTAGGTTCACTCTGAGTCAGAGAGTACTTGTTAGGGTTCAATCAGTTGGCTAATGTTATGACTACAGTGAATTTTGGGGTAGGTGTCTAGGCGTATATCTGGTCCCCAGCAAACATAACACAAAAATCTGACACAAACAAAGAATTGTCAAGTAAAACAAGGATTTGAGAAGCTAAACTAAGTTTATTTACAGGGGAATGAACAGGGGAAAGAGGAGGCATACAAAGGTTAAATAGACAAAACGTATAAGCAAGAGGGGTGAATATAATATACAGGTTAAAATCAACATGAAATCTATTAACGCTTTGAAGAGAAATATATTATATGAAATGTATTTGGATTATAAAATTTAGAAGATTTCCTTAAGTCTGACCAGCGAAAACAGAAGCAACAACACCTGAATAAATTGTTGAATACAGCATATGCAAAAAGGATTACCGGATAGTTCCTTGACCAGGAGATGAATTTAGGCATGTCTTCCTCTCTCAACAGCCGGACTCATTCTAACATTTACCTGTAGAGCCGGGTCACAAGGCCAACAGGCAGCAGTTTGAAACCCTAGCAGTAAAGCCGAAGGGGGTCGGGAGAACACAATAAGGAGGGCCATGTATTCAAAATGACCCAGATGTATCGAAGATGTATCGAAAATTCTATTCCTAGTTCAGAGAGGAGACATGAAGTCTGCTCCCAAGGACAAGTTGAAAAAGGGTCCTTAGGCGGTAACATTAATTAAAACTAATTATTTCATAAGTAATATTATTAGGAGTAATTTGAAACCATACATCTGTGTGCTAATTGTTTGTATTAGGGAGGAGCACTTAATTAATATAATTACTAGTGTTAAAGAGTATTCATCATCATCATCATGGTGTGCCGCTAGCACGGATTTCCTTGACCCTCTCTCGACACTCGTCCCTATCGTCTATTGCTTTCGGCATGTTTTCCATGCTATATCCTGTATCAGTACAGAGCTGTTATAGATAGGTTCTAGCTGGTTGCCCTAATCTTGCTCGTCAGTGTGAGGGGGGTCCAATGGAGTACATCGCTTATGAGCTCCCCCTTACTTCTCTAGCTGTGTTCTGAGTGTCTTGCTCGTTTAATTTAGACTGATTTTAAAATGGGTGGTAAGTGTCCGTACAGCAGCTGCTTTGTGGGATGCTGTTTCCAGGACTTGTTGGATCCAACAAGCAGAATTCTTGTGCAATTTCCGTCAAGCTTTCTATTCATACGTTTAGTCAGCGTCTGTGTAGTGCATCCATATAGCAGTAGTGACACGACCACTGCTTGGAAAAATCTGCGCTTTATTTTATCTGATAGATCTGACTTCCATATAACCAATAGTCTATCGATAGCTGTCCAAGCCTTTGCTAGACGCATTGTTGTATATTGACCTTCGACTCAGCCAAAAATGCGATTCCTAAGTGATTCACCAGAAGGAAGTGGCACATTCCAATGGCCAGTAATCGAAAGAAATCGCGTAGGCGGATTTGGCTGACGAAATGGGACAAGGTAAAAGCCCATGATACGCTCATAGACTGATGCACCGGAAGAGAGTGACCTCTGAACTGTATGACAGTTATTTCCGCTTGATGACGATCAAACATGCCATTCCAAAGATTGAGTGGGCGATTTAGTGGCCGTTGAACTATTATATAACTCGGTCAAGTCAGGAAGAGAGACAGTTGGAGACCAGACGAGTTAGAGACAAGATGTGGTAGAGTAAGCCAGCACTCAGCAGAGAGCTGGGTCCCCGGGCCTCCAGTTGAGCATTAGGAGAACGAGAAAGGCACAACGCCGATGGCCATAAGAGTGGGGGGGTCAATATATGTTGCAGTTATGTTTGGTCTCCAGCTCCCTCTCACACACAACCCTTTCGAACCTTGCAAAAAAATTGAGAGGTATATTTTTTAAAGAAGTCTTCGCTCGTTATTATATATTGCGTCGTTATGATTCAGCATGAATCTGCATATGACTATACAACAGCATGTTGATATCATTTTCGGTTGATGTGACGCTGCTTCCAAGGTAGTTAAACTTGTCCTCAAGTTTCAGAGATCTATCATTTTGGGTGGAGATTTCGCCTCTTTGATTAAAGCACATGAACTCTGTTTTATCTGCATTGACATGGAAGTGCCCGTGGTGTAATGGTTATCATCATAGGAAATGGACACGACGACACAAGTTCAAATCCTGGACGAGACTGATTGCATTTCATATAGCACTAATACTCTTGGGAAATGTATGAATCCAATTATTCTCCCTCCAGCTATGGGAAAATAGTAGGGCAGACTAGGTTCTTCAACCTTGGTGAGGCATCTAGTCTAGAAGAAGGAATAACTCTGAATTCACACTTGTTAAACTCTGTTTTAAAAAAAGTGTCTTTGTGTCAGATCCTACCCTACCGGAGGGGTCGGTAAATATGTATATACATTGACATGGAGGCCTATACCACCTGCTGTCCATTCCAAACTGCAGCAGGGATTGGGCTTGGGCTGGTGTATTTGCCAGAAGCGCTATGTCATCAGCGTAGACCGTATCCGTAATCGTTCGTGAAGGGTATCTTCTACTTCTTGCCTTTTGCAAGAGTAGTACTTGATACCATTTAAACTGTGAGCAAACAAAGGATTAATATTGAATAGAATTATTAGTGTTCGATAGCAATACTTGAAACTATTTAACAGTGTGTCAACAACTGAACTCAAACAACTCGTTTAAAAATGAGGTTACATACAAACTATTCGCTTACAAAGTAAGTGAAGTTAGCAACCTTAGTCGAGGGTGACTCGAAGGTTCCCTTTTCAATAGCTACTACACCAAGGTGTAGGGGAGAGCGCTACTCCATTCCTTGTATTGCTCCACTTTACCCTGGATCTTTACCTTATAGTGCTGAGTGCTAAGCAAGGCGGCATCAAGTACCATTTTTGGAGTCTTTGGTATGACTCGAACTGGGATTGAACCCTGGTCTCCCGGACTATTGGCTAACACTCTACAACATGAGATAACCCTTAAGGGTTGATAAAGCCGCAAAAACCCCAAAAAACAACCAACTAACCAACTAACCAACCTAATTATCAAAAATTATATATATATATATATATATATTCTTTATCATTAACATTAATTTAATTTTTTTAGAGAATGGTCTCAAATTTCATAACGCAGATGTCCTAAGCAGGTGAAAGGCCGGTCCTGTCTGCAGATAAATAATTGTAAACAAATTCTCTTATAACCGTTTACGACAGACCATAGTCGTCTTTGGCACAGGATTATATTAAAATAACACTGTAAACTCACTGTTAACTGCTTGTGAGACACCCCCACAAGCTCAGTGTTCTACTGAGTGGTGTGGAGGAGCTCCTTTTTAAGTGACAAGTGTCGGATCTCCTCTTCTCTTGACAGTGTCCAAACTGATCGTCTTAGGATTTGGCAGCTGTGACGTAAATACTACGAGAATGTTCTTTTTCTTTTGATTTATTTGTCTACTTGTTTATTTATTGCATTCATATCGATAAGCTTAGTTAAGTCTTGCTAACAATTTGGCATTTTGCTGAAAGGTTTCATCGGAGTCGTCAGCTGAGTGCCAATTAGTCGCCAAGTCGGTCAGAATCTGGAGTGGTCATTTCGTAGGGCAGAAGAAGAAGTAGAAGAAGAAGAAAATGCTCGTTGTTGATGGCGACTTGATACAGAAAGACAGAATATATAAAAGGAAGGTTTATAATGAAATGTGAGAATAAGAAGGCCAGACAAAAAAAGAGAAAAAGAAAAAAATGACTTGTAAGTGCGGATCGGTAAATAAAGTGAAGAGGCAGGCGAGAAAAGAATAAAACAGACGCGACATCATATGAATTACAGAGACGAACAGATGAATAGATAGAGAAAGAGAAAGAGAAAGGCAGGGTGGGTAAGAAGGAAGAAAGAGAGATAAAGAGATTGAGTTTGAGGTAAAGGGTGAGAAAAGTAGAAAGAGTAAAATAACTCGGATTGAGAGAGAAAAAAAAGAAACTAAGAGAGAGAGAGAGAGAGAGAGAGAGAGAGAGAGAGAGAGAGAGAGATAATGGAACTAGATATAAAAGAGAGAGATAGAGACAGAGAAAGAAATGGAGGGAGAAAGACACAGAGTAAGACAGAGAAAAAGGAGGATGAGAAGTAGAAGAAAGTGTGAGAGAAAGAGAGAGGGAGAAAGTGAGAGAAAAAGAAAATAGAGAGAAAGTGAGAGAGAGAGAGAGAGGGGAAAGGAAGGGAGAGAGACAGAAGCAGCTGGAGGTAAAGAGTAGGACAAAAAATGGTGATTAAGCGACAAAAAATAGAAAGATATTGTAAAAATGGAGAGAGAGAGAGAGAGAGAGAGAGAGAAAGAGAGAAAGGGGGAGAAGATATGAAATGTGAGAAAAAGAAGAAAAAAGAAACAACAGTGGCGGTGAGGATGAGAAAATTAAGAGAGAGAGAGAGAGAGAGAGAGAGAGAGAGAGAATGGATGAGCAGGACTCAAAGTGGGAAAGGAGAAAGAAAAGATAGAAAAAGTTTTGAGAGAAAAAAAAGGAAGCGTGAAGGAAAAGCGTCGAGTAAGGAAGAAAATACAAGGAGAGAGGGGAGAATGAAGAAAGAGGGAGGCGAGAAAGATGCGTGAAGGAGAAAAAGTAAGACCAAGAAAATAAGGAGAAAGAAGAAAATGAGAAAGATAAAACGGAGGGGGAGAAAATAAAAGACAAGTGTTATGGAAAGAAAGAAAGCAAGTAAAGAAAACGGAGAGGTGAGAATAAAAAAAGAAAGAAAGAAAGAAAGAGAGAGAGAGATTAATAGAGAGAGAGAGAGATTAATAGAGAGAGAGAGAGCAATAGAGAGAGAGAGTGAAAGCTATAAAGGGAAGAAATTCAGAGCCAAAAAGAAAGGAAGAAGAAAAAGAAAGAAAGAAAGAAAGAAAGAGAGAAATCAAGGGAAAAATAGAAAGAAGTGAAAGAAACTGATTAAAAGTGTACGTACGAAGAAGATAGAAAGAAGTGGATGTGTGAAAAAGATGGAATTAGAGGGCGACAGAGAAAAGACTGCGGCAGTACATATACTAAAAGAGGAACAGGAAATGAGGAAAATGAATTCTGGGAGAGATGAAACAGAAAAGAGAAGTGGAAATTAAGGAGACGTGAAAAGTGAAAACGACAGAAAGTGTGTAATTGAAGGAAGAGACAAAAGATAAGGAAAGATGATGGTGAGAGGGTATAAAAGAAGAAGAAAGTGTTAAAAACATAAAGAGGGATCAAATGACATAGAGATAATATAGAAATCCGAAAGAAAAAAATAGGAGAAATGAAGAGAGAGAGAGAGAGAGAGAGAGAGAGAGAGAGAGAGAGAGAGAGATTGCGATGAAAACAGCGAAATATAGAGAACAAACGGGAAAAAGAAAGAACTTGAAAAAAAGAAAGGGAAACCAGAGAGAGAGTGAGAGAGACAGACAGACAGACAAATAGAGAGGGGGAAGAGAAGAAAGGGGGGAAAACGACACCGGAAGAGAATGAACAGAATGCAAAGAGGAAGAGAGGACAAGAGAGAACGAGTCTAGACAAAAAGCAAAATAAGAGAGAGAGAGAGAGAGAGAGGGGGAGAGAGAGAGAGAAGCAGGAGAGGAAGAGTAAGGGAAGCCAGATAGAGAGAGGAAGAGAAAGAGATCAGGATGCAAATAAAGTTAGTGATAGATAGATAGATAGATAGATAGATAGAGAGAGAGAGAGAGAGAGAGAGAGAGAGAGAGAGAGATGTTTAACAAGAGGGAAGGATGGAGAAAAGTCAGGACAGAACTATACATAAAATATAAAGTGAAAAGAAATAGATAGATAGATAGATAGATAGATAGAGAGAGAGAGAGAGAGAGAGACAAACAGACAGACACACACAGAGGGGGAAAAAGAGAAGAAGAAGGAGAGAGTTGCTTTAACATCAGAGATAAGTTACTCTTCTTCGTGACGTTGAAATAACTGAATACTTTAAGTTAGCGGTGTCTTTGATAGTTAAGCTCAAACAATGATAGCGTTATCATTAAACCGCTGAGTGGGCATATATACCATTTAAATGAAGACAATTTGTTGGCTAAAGATGATCTTCTTCATCCTTTGGCCGGTGAGGTGGATGGCTGAATCCGAGTAATTTAGCATGGCGTAGACTCGCCCGGCCGTGCCTAGTTAAAAGGGTAGGTGCGCGCTTCAGCTGGGTCTTTCCTCCCACTCTGCATTGCTCATATGCCCACTAGTGCCCTATCAAAGCTTTGAGACCGGCCGGACCGCGGCTCTTTCACTCTATCAGCACCGCACACCAACGGAACGCTTTTAATGAGCTGGCTTGGTCAAGAGGTCGACAGCGCCGCCCTTTGGCCGCTGATGCTGCGGTCGCGATCAGCGAACAGTCTAGTGGACTTCACTTTGCTCCATCACTGACGTCATCTGCACGCTGACCAGTCCCATCGTACCAGTCCCCACTCTCAATCATTCATTGTTATCGATAATATAATTTGTATCGTCGTTTAATATTATTATTACTGCGACAGGCTAACTCTCGCAATGTCAACTGGTCAAGATAATACCAATATGACGGTACCTGTTAGTCGCGTAAAACTATGAACCTGCGTCTGGATAAGAGCATGGGTCTGAGCAAGGTTATTTAAAAGACTGGCAGTTGCCCATGCAGCAAGTATCCCTTATCTACACCATCGAAGTTGTCGAAAGGAAGAGCAAGGAAGGTTTTGGATTTGGTTTGGTTAAGTTTATTTGTTTTACTGCATATCAACTTCTTATGGGTTATTTAATGCCGGAACAATCTTCCATTACATTTTAACCACCTTCTTTTTTTCTGTCATCATTTGTTTGCCAACACATTTATGGTTTTATCATTATCCTGATCATCACCATTATCATCAAATATTGCCGATAGCATGAATTCCCTTGATTCTCTCTCGTTATCCGTACCTATCGTCCATCGCTCTTGGCACGTCTTTCAGAGAGTATCCAGTGTTTGTGCAGATTTGATGAATGTATGACTTTGCTGATCGACCAATACTGGTGTGTTCATGTGTGGGAGTTTATAGATGAACATTGCTAGTAAGTTCGCTCCTGCTTCTCCAGCAGTGTCCAACATGTCTTGTTTGCCTTACTTGAATGGTTTGTGAGATGGTAGGTAAGTATCCGTACAGATGCTGAATTTTGGAGTGCTGCTTCTGGGATTTGTTCAATATGGTACGCAGTATCCTTGTGTAGTTCCCGTTTAACTTTTTCTCCGAGCGTTTCGTTAAAGCCCAAGTGGTGTAAAAATTACCGTTTTATCTTCTCAAAGTGATCAAATTTGCGGATAATCGATAATCTATCGTTAGTAGATCATATATGTATGATGAGATCACTCTTAGTAGATGAGATATTGCTGCCGAGATTTGTGAAATAGTCTGTTTATTTTAGAGGCTTTTCGTTTAATATAGAGATGGCTTCATTTTGTTCAAAAGGCATGGATTCAAGTAACTATTAATAATCCTTTGTAAACAATTATAGGTTCAAGTAACTATTCTAAATACAAAAAAAAAAAAAATTATAGAGAATTATGTGGTATCAAATAACAATGATTTTAAAACAGGTCATTTTAACTCTTAAATGGACCCTAACTCATACTGCCACTCCGGATCTGAGTGAATCAGGAAATAAATACAATTAAGGGGTTGACAGCACCTACCAGATCTCCGAAACTGGAGCCTCACCACTGGATCCAGTTTATTGTTATACCCAGGCTATAAAAATAAAGTCCGATGTAGTTTGGTGGCAATGCCCCCACAGTTGTTTGAACAAATGAAGAGAACGTTGGATTGCCTCTCAAACACCAGCAATCCTTTGAAATTTAGTGAGAGAAGTGTACAAAGTCGTAGCACTCCTTCTGAAGCCAAGCCTGGGTCTCTTTGGACTTGTGGCCTGGCGCCGAGTCCTGCTGCCACACCCAGGATCTGCCACCGGCCACCTGATTACACCAGGGGATCACCGCACTCTTCAGCACATCCAGGTACACTTTGGTGTTGACTTTCAAGCCGACTTCGAAGATATGCAGTGGCATGATGTGGCCTTCAGCTCCACCACCTCTAGAGGGTCGTCCGATGCGTTGAGCTGTGCCCTCAAGCGTTGAACCGTCCGGATTTGCATTTTAAGGGTGCTGGCAATGGTCCTGTTGTCATAACTTGGATCGGGAGAGTGCATGAGTTGTACACCAGTGCATTTCCGATCTCACTCGTTGAACATAGTGTCACTTTCAGACATGATAGAAGGCTCCTATCGCTCTGGGGATTTGTACACAACTGGCCAACTAGTAGATGGTCTGCAACAAAAAAAAAGAAAACCGGTTTTCATTTAACGGAAATGGAATCATGTCGTCTTTTCTTGGTCGAGAATTTTATCGTTCCGCCCTGTATTTTAGTACGGTTATCAAAATACTACCACCATCCCATAATACTTGTTACATTTTGTCAATATCTTTTATGTGCAAATGTATAAAATATTTTGGTACGGATATCATTATACTACGTATGTCCCATAATACATGTTCGATTTTGTCAATGTCTTTTATGTGCAAATGTATACACTATTTTAGTACGGATATCAAAATACTACGACTCTCCCATAAAACTTGCCACATTTCGTCAATGAAATTTATATGCAAATATATCAGCGACATTGGTTCGGATATGAAAATACTACCAGTGTCTAATAATACTAGTTACATTTAGTCAATCAAATTCACTTGGTAATTCATCGACTATTTTGGTACGGATATCAAAATATTACTACGTCTCGTAATACTTGCTACATTTCGTCAATGAAATTTATATGCAAACGTATCGACTATTTTAGTACGGACATCAAAATACTACCCCTGTCTCATAATACTACATTTAGTCAATATCACTTATGTGCCAATATACAAACTATTTTGGGTCAAACTTAGTGAAAAGTAAACGATTTATCCCTTTTCTTCGAGTATATGATCTTAAAAGCATTGTTTCCTGGCAGTGCCCAAAACATTCGAAAAGCACTTATTATTTCTGAGTATCTTGCTTTCTCAAAAAAAACCTGTCTCTTTTTCTGACTTAACCAAAACCTCTGACACGGAGTGGTAGTACCTGTTAGGATCCCATCTATGGGTGAAGTAGATTCACTCTGACCCGGAGTGGTAGTTTCTATTAGGTTCCTATATATGGATTAGATTCTTCTTTTGAAAGTTATTTGTTATCAATAGGAATACTTGATGTTATATAACGTCAAATTATTTGTCCTAAGAATAGTCACTTGAATTTATAAATGCTTACAAATAATTACTATTAAATAGAAATAGCTGCAACCATATTGCTAGCAAATTATTAGTATTCGATAGGAATACTTGAAACCACATAACTGTGTATAATTTATCTAAATTAAGAATAGCTACAAGAAGCTATAATTATTTGAAAATTGGGAGTATTAAATAGGGAAAGGTCATTTGGGACCAGATTGTTTGCAAATTATTTGTATTAGATAGAAAATACTGAAAACCATATCACTGAGCGCAATTGATTTGAAGTAAGAATCATTACTTGAAGCTAGAACCATTTGCAAATGCTTATTATGAAATAGAAATTTTTATTTGAAACCAGATTGCTGGCAAATTATTAGTCTTAGAGAGAAAAACCTGAAACTATAGAAAAAAATTCTTTGCAAATGGTTATTAAATTTAAGTAATTGTTTGTAGAAAATGACTTTCAGATTAAATAACCCAATAAGGGTTGAGATGCTGTAAAACTACCCATCCAAACCAATCAAACAATGTACTGAAGACGTCGAGATAACAAGTATGGAGAAATGGTAGATTTGTTGAATCCGACCAGATGTGAAAAAATAAGTTGAGAAAAGTGGATAAACCGAAAAACATACAACGGATTCAATAATATTTCGTCTCTATTTCTGATGAAGTCTTTTATGAAATAAAGACGAAATATTATTGAATCCATTGTCTGTGTTTTGGTTTATCCACTTTTCCACTAATTTCTTCACATAGCATGAGTACGTAGATGTTGTCATAAAAAAAGGCACGGGTAATCTACAAAATGTCGAAGTGGTAAGATCTTCAGTGAATAGAAACTGATGAAATGATGGGGGCTTTAGTGGGCAAAACCTTGGCTGTTATTTCCTTTGGTTTTATGTTGTTTTACCAGAATTCGTTATTTAATTTATTTGTTTGTCAGTTAATCCGGCGAAGTTTGTTTCTTTTGCGCTTCCATTGAATTTACGGGGATAACGATAAATGCTTCGTGCAAAAAGAACCAATTCAAACTTTTCTGTATGGGGAGAAGGGATGAAAGAGAATGAAATATGTTCGAAGAAGAACGAACAAAGTTAGAAAATAGAACAAAGAGATAAAATAGGAAAATGAGGAGAACAGAAAGGAAAGGAGAAATAAGACGGAAAAGGAAAGGGTTCATAATAAAGAATTATGAGGAAAAGGAAGAGGAGGACAGGTTGAATTACGAAGAAGGAGAGCGGGAGAGGAACAGAAAGAAGGAAGTCAAAAGGAGTAAAAGAAGAAATGCAAAGATAATAGAAGGGGATAAATGAGGGATAGCAACAGGCAAAGAATAAAGAGAGAAATGAGTAACGCGTGGAAGAAGAAGAAGAAGAAGAAGAAGAAGAAATCCGTAGAAGCAAGAGGATAATGGTAAACGAGAGAAAAGAGCAATGAATGAAGGTTAGATGGAGGCGAAGAATTAAGCAAGTTATGGATAAAATATTGCCGTCATGCAAAGAAGTATAGTGAAGAGGAGGAGAGGGGGATGAAAGGCAATAGAAAGCGGGAAACAGTAGCAGTAAGAGGAGAAATATAAGGCGGAAAGAAGCAGATAAATGGGGAATAGAAGGAAGCAAAGAATAGAGATAAATGGATCGCATATCAAAGACATGTAAAGAAGGAGGAGGAGAAGCATATCTAAGGGGATCCGTAAAAAGGAAGAAATTTGTAGTAGTGAGAGGATAATGCAAAGAAGATAAAAAGAGATATCTGAGAGGTAGTTGGAGGGAAAGAATAGAAAGAGAAATAGATTTGGAAGTCGTACAAAGGAGGAGAATGAGGAGAAAGAACATGGCGTGAGAGAGCTGTAAATAGAATGAAACCAGTTGTAGCAAGAGGAGAAAGAAAGAAAGAAAGAAAGAAAGAAAGAAAGAGATAATTGTGTGGTAGGCGGAGGTGAAGAAAAGAATGTGGATTGGATGAACAACAAGGACTAGAATTTTAGAACAAAACGTGCTTATCTCTGTGTTTGGCATTGAATTCAGCGCGTGCGTATGTGCTGCTTGACCAATTGTTGTCACGTGTCCAAAAGAGAGAAAAAATTAGGAAGGGAAACAGAACCAAGAAATAATCACTAGAACAATACAAAAAAAAATGTTAAAACCCAAGGAAATGTTTAAGCTTAGAATTGCGCAGTTTTCACAAGATATTACCAACGCCATTGGAAGATTGATTGTGCCTCTATAGCAATATATATTCCGGGGATTATTCTGTTTAGTATTTGGAGATTCGTTGTTTAGATCACTGGTTTGGTTTATGCATTGCAAATTCTTTAACTTCCAAAGATTTTCTCAAGTTTTGAGATTAAGTGCAGTTATATATATATATATATATATATATACTTTAAGATGAATAGGTCCCAGGTGAATTTGGTTTTAGAGTTTTTATTTTTATTTTTTGGCTTCTACACGTGCTTCTGAATTTAAAGTCGTCTTCAGGAGTTTAAATATTAATTTTGACACTCTGGCCTTTGTAGTGGTGACTGTTTTGTTAGACTTGCGCTTTTTTTTAATTTCAGGATTTGTGTCTGTGAAAGTCATATGAGAGTTTATTGTCTGTGAGAAACTTTAACCTCTGTAGATGTGCGTGTGTATGTGTGTGTTTACAGTAGTGTATTCTATGTGTTTGTGTATGAGGGTTTTTGTGTCCACGTATGTGTATATACTTCCGTTCACACACACACACACACACACACACACACACACACACACACACACACACACACACACACACATATATATATATATATATATATAAGGTATTCTTCAATTCAGTAAATCCGGAGTATGGAACAATTCCGTCAGGAAAAATAAATTATTCAAATTTCGAATATTTGAATATTCCTGGTAAAGAGCTCAATGTAAATAAAATTCTCATTGCAAATAATATTATTTCAAGAAAAAACAATATTGGGTCACATTAGGATAATAAATTTATTTCCATCATATCAATGCTCTTAACAGGATGGAAATAAATAATATATATATATATATATATATATATATATATATATATATATTTACCAACCCCTCCACCAGGTCAATTTTCAAGCGGAGTTTCACAGGTTTGAATTCAGAGTTTTCCTTTTCCTAGACTAGTTGCCTCACCAAGGTTGAAGAACCCAGTCAGCCCAACTATTTCCCCATAGCTGGAGGGAGAATAATTGGATCCATACCTTTCTCAAGGGTATTAGTGCTATGTGAAATGCAATCAGTCTCGTCCAGGATTTGAACTTGTGTCGCCGTCTCTATTTCCTACGGCGATAACCATTACACCATATACGTAAACTAAAGTGATAAGATAATTCGGAATCAGTAAAATCAATGGAAGACAAAAGCAATAGTAAATATTAATAAATGTTGTGAATTTGCAGGATATTTTTTCTCTGTTGAATATTTAAAGGATTCTTGTTATTTTATCTATTTTTTTAAAAAGAGATTACTTTCAATCTTTATAATGAAAATATTATCATTATCTCATTAAATGAAATATTTTTTCTTTATCTTTAATATTCTAAACGTGGTCATGATTCGAAAGATCCAATGGCGACCATTTAAATTTAAATCATTAATGTTGTTGGCATTCTTTATTCTGCAAAGTAAAAAAAAAGTTCTAGCATTACTGGAGCCTCACCAACAGATTGCTTAGTGTCATAACTGGGACGCTCGTTGGGTGGGGTGTTTCTTTGCAGAGATGCAGTCGTTTTATTCTACAGCCGCCAGAGCTGATAATGTTATTTGATTTATTTAGAAATATTTGACTAGAATCATAGCTATATTTTAACGACCTCTTACAATCATTTTTTAAAGCCGTTTTTATTTGACTCTGTGTATTTACGTATGAGCAAGTTGTAACATAAGGTCGGGTTTTTAAGCGGAGTTTGAAATCAGTTTCCCTTCTCTTAGACTAGTGGCAATACTAAGGTTAACGAGTCAGTCTGCCCTACTATTTGCCTATAGCTTGAGGGAGAAGAGTTTAGTTGGGTTTTATAGCATATCAACCATAGTAGGTTATTTAATGTCAAATCCTTTTTATACATATTTAGTAAATGTGTATAATTTAGTTTGCATTGGTTTTATGGCATATCAACCATTGTAAGTTATTCAATACCAAATCCTCTTAATACATATATATTAGATATATATGATTTATAAACATTTTCTTGATAACATTTTTAAACCAGTCTGTGCCCATAATTTTGCACACAGTTAAATTGTTTCAAGTATTTCTATGTATCCCTAACATTTCAATTAATCATCAGTCATTTGTTTACGCACAGTTAAATGATCAAAAATTTCTATTTCTAATAATTCAACTTAGCATAAATAATTTGTTTGCACTCAGTTTGAATGTCAAACAATTCTATTTAACCCATAGATAGGTTCCTGTCAGATGCCACCATTCCGGGCCAGAGTAAACCTGGGAGCTATGGCATTGAAAAGTTACTCCGAATTCTCTAATGATTCAGCATTAATCGAGCCTCAACCATCATGTCGTTTAGTGTTATTATCCAGGACACACGTTGAGAGGTGGGTAGCTTACCCTTCTGCAGAGATACAGTCGGTGTATTCTTCAGCCACAGATGACTGGGCTGAATTAGCAATAAGAAATGAACGAAAAATAATAATGAAAAAAAGAATGTTAAAGAGAAAGTTGTGGGATTCAACAGTGAAGAAAATCGGGATTCAAAACGAAGAATTACTTTAAGAAAAAATATTGTTTTTCATCAAGTTATAGCTGAGTAATCTTTTTCCCTCTTAGTTTCATTTACTTGATTAATAATTTGATTAACGATTTATTCAATATATTTCGTTAGTTTTAATTGCAATAATGACTGGTAAGTCTTTGCTAAAAGTTAAAGCTTTTTTTTCAAATCTGTATATCTTAAATATGAAAACGAAGGAATATTTTTATTATCGCTAAAACGAATAGATACATCTGAGATTTAGACAAACGATAAGGCTTAGAAAGACACGTACACCATCATATATAAACCTCTAAACTCACACACACACACACACACACACACACACACACACACACACACACACACACACGTGTCGGTGCGTGCGCATGCGTGCACATATGAGCAAGCGTACAATTGTATACGAAAGAGAACATTAAAGATATATACTTTGCTAATCAAAAAGGTTATGAGAACGAAACGGAGATCTTTTCCCCTAGCCCTCTGTCGTGGCTGAAGTGGATGATCCCTAATGAAGGAGTTGCGGCTGGGCAGTCACGAGGCGACTAACGCATTCTGTTTACTGGACAAAATCATTTAATGAGGAACAAATCTATAGAGTAGAGAGATCAACAACGCCTGTGTCTTTAAGAATAGTGCTGGTGCCCTGAGGTGATATGCGTAAGGACAGTCCCTACGAAGATCTTAGAGGAGCTATTAATTAGTGAATAAAAAAGGGACAAAAAAGTAAAATAAATAAATATAAAACGGAGGGGAGGAACCCTGAAGATGTCTAAAAGGCCAAAAAGTGCCGAAATAAGGTTTCTTATTTCTTTTTTTTTGTAATTCTTTCTTTTAATTCGTAAAAATTATATCGTTCTTGGCTGTTGTGTTGTGTGAATAGACAATTGGTTAGTTCATTACAGCTTTGCCTCTTTATTTATTTCCTTGTTTCTATCGCATTTTTTTACCCGAATCTACTCTTTCTTTGTTTGTTTCTTTGTTTCCTTCTTTCTTTCTTTCACCCCTATAAGCTCTTTCATTTTTCTTTCTTTTGCCCCTATCCTCTCTTCTTTCTTTCTTTCTTTTTTTCTTATGTCCATCTTACTTTCTTTTGTTGCTCCCTTGCCTGAACGTCGAATCCCTACAGCGTTGTCTTTTTGTGACCGTCTATGACCCCCGCGGCTCCTTTATTCTTCCCAGCCGTCACTCTTTGACTCGATCCGACATCGTGTTTTGATGTGAAACACTTCAGCCCACAGTTTTGTTGTTGTTGTTATTGTTTCTCCCAACGGGTTTATTAGGCAGGCTCAAATCTGCCCTGCTGTCTAATTCATGGATGTGCGCATGCCCGTAAGCACATTACACATGCGTACACTAAACACGAACTTTCAAAAACTCTTAATATATACATATATAAGCAAGCTATAATTAAAGCTACATAAAACTACGTTCGTACCTCAGGCCTCTAAATACATCCGATATATATATATATATATATATATAAACTAGACACTTTGAAAATGATGTTTACTTACCCGTTATAACAGTCAGTTTCATGTGAAAAAAAAATCGTAAGTTGAGACTATAAACAAGGTGATTGATAACTAACTATTTATTTCTCATTTTTATTCTTTTCTTATTTCTTGTAAAAATTAAAGTTAAGAATTAAATTATGAGAATTTAAAAATAGGAGGTTGCTTTTCAATCATTCCCTCTTCTCTCTCTCTCTCTATATATATATATTTGTGTGTATGTGTGTGTGTGTGTGGGAGAGAGAGAGAGAGAGAGAGAGAGAGAGAGAGGGGGAGACCAGCATTTCTTTACTGAGACATATTTGGTTAGTATAGACGTTTCATGTCTACATATTTTTATTTTAATTTTAATCCGTTCAAGTCACCGTATGGATGTTGTAATATCCGGCCGGAATGCCTAGTAAATTTTCCATTAATGATTTAATCCCAAGTTCTTTTGGACCCATCATAGGCCATCATCAGCGCAGTGTACATTGCAAAAGTAATACAACCTTTGCAAGTAGAATACAACTTTGTAAGAATTAAGCACTAAGTGTTGTTCATACTGATGTTATATTGTAGAGTTTGTTTTATTTTAATTTGGTTCTATAAGTGTCAATAGTAGCTAAAGACATTAGCAGTGACTTCAAAATTAATTTTATTGAGATTAGGACTTTTATTTTTAATGTGTAGGGCTTCAAGAATCTGTAATCTTTGTTTGCAATTTTGTTACTCTTATATACTATTTAACTATATATATATATATATATATATATATATGTATGTGTGTGTGTGTGTACTATTTAACCAAACATATAAATATATATACTATTTATGTACTATTTAACCAAATATGTATATATATATATGTGTGTATATATATATATATATATATGGTGGGTATGTGCAAAATCTCATCTTATTTTTAAATAAAATACCCTATTTAATTCTTAGTAACGTTAGTATTTATTCCTGACTATGACAATCTTCTTTTTTTTCTGATTTTCAACGCATATTCATTGTAAAGTAATTATCAATGCCTCTACATTATACATATAGTTGGCAACCTTAGTCGAGGGTGACCCGAAGGCCCTTTTTTCAATAGCTACAACACCGGGGTGTAGGGGAGGGCAGGACTCATTTCCCGGGATTGCTCCACTTTACCCTTGATCCTTACCTTATAATACTGAGTTTTATGCAATGCGGCATCAAGTACAATTTTTTAAGTCTTTGGTATGACTTGGCCTTGGATTGAACCCCGGTCTCCCGGACCATTCGCTAACACTCTACTTATTAGGTTAATGGCCCGGTCCATATTATACATATAATAATCCTATTCTGTGTTGATTGCATGAAGCTGGATAAGATTCTGACCAATGATGACACCGATCCGCGAAGTTTTTGTCAGTGAAGTAAAAAAAAAAAAATTGTGTTTTTGATTAATCAGCTGATTCTGAAGCAGTCCGAAAAAAATATTCTTGCAGATCAGGATTTTGTAAAATGTACATCCTCTGCAACATGTTGACCTGTAAACGTTCCTCCTTCCATCGCTTTACATCGAACTCGGCTTCATTTACAACTTCTTAAAATCAGTGGTACATGATCATGCTCTATTTAATTTGAATAATTATTTAACGGGTCTGTTTGACTCATAGCCGGGACGCTAACAGGTATTACCATTCCTGGTCAGAGTAGACTTGGGAGTAATGGCAGTGAAGAGATGCCCCAGTCTCAATATCTGAAGCCTTACCGTTGGATGAAGTTTAGGCGCCATGCACTACTTGGACGCTAACTAAACAGCTGAAGAAGAAGCTAGACGACAATTACACAAGAATGTTGAGAGCAATATTGAACAAGTCCTGGCGGCAACACCCCACAAGACACCAACTATACGGCCACTTGCCTCCCATTACGAAAACTATACAAGTTAGACGAACCAGACACGCAGGACACTGCTGAAGAAGCAAGGACGAACTCATCAGTGATGTACTCCTATGGACCCCCACATATGGCCAAGCAAAAGCAGGTCGACCAACTCGAACATACATACAGCAGCTATGTGAGGATACAGGATGTAGCCCGGAAGACCTGCCAGAGGGGATGAACGATAGGGAGAAGTGGCGAGAGAGGGTCATGGATATCCGTGCTAGCAGCACGACATGATGATGATGATGACTGCCAGGTACACTGTCATCAAGATTGGTTGTACTTTTTGAGTTTTCATCTATAGTTCAAATAGACGTCTTTTCAATTTATTTGTATCTGGAATACTTGAAATCATATTACCGTATCAAAAAGAATTTTTTTAGGAACTACACATACACACATTCACTAAAAATAAACCTAAAATGTACGCTGTTCTCTGACCTATGAGTCGGAATGGTAGTACCTGTTCGAGTCCAATTGATCTGTTTGAAAAATCTTCGTATTCGGTTGGACTGCATAAAAAACAAACAAAAAAGAAAACTCTAAAGAAACATATGATAAAAGCGCTTTCATCACCTATAAGCTTAAAATATCCCTAAACGGGTAAACATGCCGTTAAAATCAATCAGCCAAAATACTGCACAATACTAATAATGCATGATGGAGCTGTCTGTTGAATTTATTTGCTTGACCAACGCCTTGTATTTTTTTTCTTCCATACACGTTTTCTTTGTTTTTAATTCTAAATCAGGTTTCGTGGGTTATTTAATGCCAATGACAGCCTTATAGAAGAACAGCAGTGATACTTTTTAAACCATAGCTCATGGGTGAATGAATAAAGGGCTTCATACCTTTCTCAAGGGTATTTGTCCGAAAATGAACGCTATAGCACGACTGAAATTCGAACTCGCTTACTACGATAGCCACTACTCCTGAGAGAATCGCCCCTACCAGATTCGTTTTCTACCAAGGCTACTGAGTGCAGTCTCCCCTATAATTTTATCCATAGATTGGGAGAAACGTGATGGAGTTATGAGCGGTGTTAATATTAAGATACTTTCTGAAAGATGAAACAAGAATAATACTTAAAATGTTTTTCTTGTGTTTTTATTAAAACTCACCAAACATTTTACGTACTTCTCATGTTTTATCATTCAATACTTTATCAGAACTCAATTAAGTTTGAATAAAGAGGCATTTCCGTGTTACTATTTGTAAGCGTTCGTTTAAAAGCCCTAGAAGCACTGCACAATGCCAATATCGCGAGGAGCTGGGTGCTGTTAAAGAAGCAAAAAGAGCTTTTGTGAAATCAATGTTCCCCCTGCACAAAACTTAGCATTGAATGTTGAGTACACAAACGGATTTTACACACACACACACACACACACACACTCACACACATGTGTTCACGCATACACACATTTAGAGTCTCTCTTTATGTTTTCTCTAATCCTCTCACTCTCTCTTTCTATCTCTCTTTCTATCTCCCACACACGTTCGTACTCTTTAAGACGGATAGAATGAGGCATTGTCAGTAAAAGAAACGAAGCAAAAAGGTACATTCATTAACTATGAAACTTGCTAACAGCGATTCAATGTCATTCAGTGCTATGGTTTTTTTGATTATTATTCGGTCGGAGAGGAAAAATTGAAAACAGCTTCAAGGAGGGAGAAGTGAAGGACAAGACAAATATAAAGCAGTTTGGAGAGAGAGAGAGAGAGAGAGAGAGAGAGAGAGAGAGAGAGTGAGAAAGAGGGCAAATGTAAAAAGATAAGAGAAGTAGAAGGAAGAAAGATAAACTGAAAAAGAAGCGTGTATGTGAGTGTGTGTGTGTGTGTGTGTGTGAGAGAGAGAGAGAGAGAGAGAGAGAGAAATTGAAAGTGAAAGGAAAAAAGAAAAGACGAATGGAAAGGTGGAGAAGGAGAGAAATAAGAGATTGTGAAATGAATAGAGAGAGAGAGAGAGAGAGAGAGAGAGAGAGAGTGAGCAAGAGGGAGAGAAAGAGAGAAAGAGGGTGAGAGAGACAGACAGAGGTAAAGAGAGGGCAAATGCAAAGAGAAAAGAGAAGCTGAGAGAAGAAAGATGAACAGAAAAAGCGCGCGCGCCAGTATATATATGTGTGAGGGAGAGAAAGATTGAAGGAGGAAGGACAAAAAAAAAAGACGAATGGAACGGTGGAGAAGGGTAAGTGATTGTGAAAACGAAGGAAGATAGATAGATAGATAGATAGATAGATAGATAGATAGATAGAGCGAGAGAGAGAGAGAGAGAGAGAGAGACGGAGGTGGGGTAAGACACATGGAGAAAGAGAAAGACTGAGGAAGAAAGAAAGAAGATGAACAATGGAGAGGAAGAAAGGGAGAGACGTAAGAGAAGGAAAAGGAGAACGAAAGTACGGCGGAAGAAGAAAGCAAGAGAAGGAACAAAGAAGGAAGGAATAAAAAAAAAGAGAAGGAAGCAAAGAAAGAGAAAGAAGAGATGAAAGAGAAGGAAGATAAGAAAGAGAATAGATAATAGATAGATAGATAGATTGATAGATCCACAGAAAGAGAAGGAGGAAAAAGAGTAAACGAAGAGAGGGGTAAGCGGACGAGGGAGAGGGGAAGAAAGAGAAAAGGGAGAGAAGAAAGATAAGGAAGAAAAACGGATTTGACATTAAATAACCTAAAAAGGTTGATACGCCATAAACATTATCAACCAATCAAAAAGCGGTGGTGAGAAAAATAGATCATCTTGGAAGGCATAAGGTGAAAAGAAACAAACCAGTGAGTATTATATAATTTGGATTTAGACAATAAAGTCGTCATCTAAAATCTGTAATATCGAAGGTATCTTTGATTTTTTTTTATCAAGATAAGAAATGTTACATTAATGGAAACAAATGATAATCCAATGATGTTAAGTTTGTCGCGTAAGGAAAATTTGTTTGGTTGATAAAATAATGTGGAGTCAACCACGATCGTACTTCCCTGTCTTATCTTTTTTGTTTTGTATTTTATAACCCGGTAGCCGAAAGCCAAAATGGATAATTTATAAAAAAAGGCAGAACACAGGCAGTCAGATAAGCAAACAAATAAATACATTTTATCTGAAATTTAAACAGTATTTCCACATCTCTCTTTAATGATTGATTTTAAAGGCATGTCAACCTATCTAGGGTTATTTTATGCTGAGAATTGCGTTTATATTTACTTTGCTGTGGATTTTTTTTATTGAGTTTTTTTTTGCGTAATACGAATATGAGTAATTTTCAAACAGAACTATCTCACCTAGAGATGGGATATTAACAATTACTACCACCCAGAGTCTGAGTGGACCTGGTAGTAATGTCACAAAAGAGGTACTCAATACTTCTCAGATATCCATAACTGGAATCTCACCATCAGATTCAATTTAGTGTCGTAACCAGGAAATTGCTTTTTGGTGAGGATTGTCAGTGTATTCTAAACTGAATTCGACAGGGCATCTTAAATCGTTAGTGACGTGACAGTGACATTTCTCTCTTGGTAGGAATGACAATTTTCGAACAATCTAAGGAAAATTGTGACCCACTCTATCTCAGTGTGTATGCTCTTGTAAAAGCACCCAGCCGGCTTTTTTGCCCAGTCGGTTGGAGCTCTAGAATACACCGACAGCACCTCTGCAGAGGGGCAAGACCCCTCCCCATGAGTGTCCTGGATATGACACGAAACAATTTGATGGTAAGGTTCCAGGGATACTGGGGCTTTAGTGAATGCGGAGCACCCCTTCATTGCCATTGCTGCCAGGCCCGGCGTGGTAACACCTGATTGGGCCCTATCTATGGGTTAAATAGAACTAACGGCACACTTATGCTAAACTGAATTGTTTGACTAAACTGAATAGCTTAAAATAGAAAAGTTTTTGACAATTAAACCATACTTACATTTAAACTGCGTACTTATGCTAAACTTATTTATTTGAAATATAACTGTTTTTTGACATTGAAACTGTACTTATACTAAAATGAATTGTTTGATATAGAAGTGTTTTGACATTTTAAGTGTGTGTAAAGAAAATCTGTACTTATACTTAACTGAATTAGCTGAATTAGAACTGCTTGACTACACTAAATAGCTTAAAATAGAAATGTTTTTCACAATTAAACTGTACTTATATTTAAACTGCGTACTTATGCTAAACTGAATTATTTGAAACAGAACTATTTTCATAAAAATGGATTTGGCGTTAAATAACCTACAAAGGCTGATATGCCATAAAAACATAACCAACGAACGAACGAACGAACGAACGAACCAACCAACCAACCAACCGGCTGGCTTTTAAAGAAGTATTAGAATACACCGATCGTATTTCTGCAGTGGGTTAACACTCCCAAAACGAGTTTCCTGGATATGACATTAAACCTTCTGATAGGGAGGCTTCAAGGATGCTGGAGCTTGGGGGAATGTGAAGTACCTCTTCTTTGCCATTGATCATTTAACTGTATGTAAACAAATGAATTCTTGAATTGAATTGAAAGTGATACATAATAATATTGGAACGATTTAATAGCGAGAAAACAAATGAGTAATATTGAACAGAATCGTTAGTCTTAAATAGTAATACTTGATACTTTTTAACTGTGCGCCTAAATTAAAATGTTCGTCTAACATAGAAATACTAGGAACTATTTCAGTGTGCAAATGAATGAATAGTGCTGAAAAGAATCATTATCATCATCATGTCGTGTCGCAAGCACAGATATCCCTGACCCTCTCTCGCCACTTCTCCCTATCGTTCGTCGCCTCTGGCAGGTCTTCCGGGCTACATCCCGTATCCTCACATAGCTGCTGTATGTATGTTCGAGCTGGTCGTCCTGCTTTTGCCCGGCCATATGTGGGGATCCATAAGAGTACATCACTTATGAGCTCGTCCTTGCTTCTCCCGCAGTGTCCTGCATATCTGGTTCGTCTAGCTTGTATAGTTTTCGTAATGGGAGGCAGGTGACCGTATAGTTGGTACCTTGTGGGGTGTTGCCGCCAGGACTTGTTCAATATTGCTCGCAGCATTCTGTATAATTGCCGTCTATCTTCTTTTCCAGCCGTTTAGTTAGCGTCCAAGTAGCGCATCCATACAGCAGTATCGATACTACCGCTGCCTGGAAGAAACTGCGTTTCATTTTATCGCTCAGGTCTGATTTCCATATGATCGATAGCCTATCGATAGCTGTCCATGCCTTCGTTAGCCGCGTGTCGATATCCTTTTCGGTTGATGAGACACTGCTTCCTAGGTAGGTGAATTTGTCTACTAGTTTCAGAGAGGTTCCGTTTGTATCTCCCAGCTATAAGCTAAATAGTATCACTGCTGTTCTTCAACAAAGATGGTTTTGGCAACAAATAACCTACGAAGGTTGATATGCCATTAAACAAATAAAACGAACCAAAAACTCACCCAGAAATAGATACACGCATACTTGAATGTACAAACCCTTAAAAAAAAAATGCTTACTTCACCAGAGAGCAATGACCGACCCCATATGACTATAACGAATATTCATTTACTAACAGAAGTATCATCTGAAATAATATACAAATAATAACCACATGCCTCTAAGAACAAATAGATTAAGAACGTCTTTGGCATAAAATGACCGAAGGGTTGACAAGCCGTAAAATCCAATTAAACCAAACTAATTTGCACACAGATCTATTTGACTCATAGAGGAGGCCATAACGGGTAAGAGTGGACTTGGAAGTAATGGCAATCAAGGAGTGCTCCAAACACTCTAGATCTCTAGGAATGGAATCTCAACACCAGATGCAATATGGCGTCATACCTAGGGCTCCCATTATTTTTTGTATGGCATGCAGTCAACGTATTCTAGCCCGACTTGACAGGGGGCAATTAGAGATAAAACTTTCTTCAAAAGTACGATGTTCTGAATTAAGATTGACGCAACATATTCTTCCGAGGAAACGGTTGAAATTCTGAACATCTTCGTTGTTAAAAATGTAATTGAAAACTTAGTTGTATTCTCATCGTTCTGTACATTTGGATACTTGTAAATTTTCCGTCTCTTTGGATTCCTAAAAAAATAGTTGCTGGCTGTTATTTCGTTCAGTAGTTGTTGGCTAAGTAACGAGTAATTATTCGCCTCGTTGCGTCTCTGAAAGAAGGTGACCTCTGCCCTCAGTAGTGTGATAAATCAGATCGGTTAGAGTCCACGACTCCCCAAACTTCACGCTCGTATTCTCGGCACGGTCGGGTCTCTGAGTGGCACGTCAGCTTGCCGAGTGAAAAATGCTGGAAAGCCGATATGGGGGTGTCTGGAATATCTTTTACAATATTCCAGGGTGAAACAACGACATTGCAATTTTCATATAATCATTACCAAAAAAACAGATGTACTTGGATTTCTTTCTTTCTATTCTTACCTTTCTTTTTTGGTGTCGATTGACAGAAAATACTGCTGCAGTTGTCTCCCTTAAATATAACAGAGGAGACCTGATGTTTCTGATTCCAAGTATGGTAGAAGGTCAAAAGTGGCAGGGGACAACTAACCTTGAAAATTAACATTTGGAATCAGTATTTTTTTTTTTTACCTGAGTTTGAATAACAACCGCTAATAACAATAGTTTGATATGGTTTGGTTTCTCTGTTTAAAGGCATATCAACCCTGGTGGGGAAGCCTTTGGGTCGTTCTCACTACGGTTGCCAACTTCACTTTTATTTACGTATGTATTTATATATATAAATAGGAAGATGATTCAGTAGATATGGAGGAATTCATTATGAAAAAAAAAAAAAAAATTTTCTGAATTGTTTTCATAAATGTAAACTCTGTATTATTTAGTAACAATTTATAGCAACAATTATTTTAACCTCGTAAATACTTGTTTTGGAGCTATTCAAAATGGCGGTAAATCAAACAGAGTACCTAACGCTTGAGCAAAGGTCTGTCTCTATATTTTTAGTGGATTTGCCACTACGATCAAGAGTCAGTATATGAAGTTGAAAAGCACTGATAAAGAAATGGTTATGGGAGCTTCGGTCAGTAAAAAAGGACATGTTGTCAGTCTTCTGGGACATAAAAGGGTCCATTATTTTTTATTTATTTGAAAATATGCCACAGTAAACAGTGGTTCTTATACTCAAATCCTTTGGCAAATTTCATCTGATCTTTATAACCCACCCCACACACAAACGCGCGCGTGTTAAAATGTACATGCTAAAAATTGAAGGTATATTTATATTATGGCCTATTGGCGTAATGGTTAGAATGTTCACAAATGGTTCGGAAGACCAAGACTCAATTCCAGGTCAAGTCATACCAAAGACTAAAAAAAAAAAGGTACTTACTGCTTCCTTACTTATCACTCAAGGCTAAAAGGAGCAATCCAGACAAATGGGTAGTATCCTTCTCGACACCTTGGGGTACCAGATATTGAAAAAGGAGCCTTAGGGTCAACCTCGACGACTTATATATGTTGAAGTACAGGTTCCACATATGATTCTTACATAAATTTGTAAAAAAGGACATGGCCTTCATGTGGAAATAATGCCAATAACTCAAAGAAAATGCTGACCTCCCCACAAAAGAAAACACAATGTATTTATATCTATAGCCGTTGGAATAGAACTATTCAAAAATAGAAATGAGTATTTGTAATAATTCGGGGAAATCTTTCCAACAAACTATTCGTTTACAAATAACATATATTCAACATACGCGAAAACAGGATTTTGCATTACATATCCTACAAGGGTTGATATACCATAAAACCCCAACCAACTTCTGATTCTTCTTTCGTTTCTATGAAAGTCCAATCTCTGGTCCTTGCAATTATAGTAAATAATCGATCAATTGATCGGATATTTGTGATGTCGTCAAAAACATGTCGAACAAGTTCCTATTATTTTTATGTAAAAATGAATAAAATAAAATAAAATAAAAGTCATGTGACTGACGCTATTGTTCTTTTTTCCCCATCTTCTTTTCTCTCCCCGTTCAAATAAACACCACCTCTTGCCAATCCAGTCTATTTAAACATCTTTTTATCATTATTTGAGATTGTGTTGTCAATCCTGAGGGCTCTTTCTTTCTCAATCACTCCTTTTCTTATTCAACCATTTTCTCCTTTTAGTCATTAAAAGGAAACCAACTTGGGTGAAAATGTCGGAAATTATACCAATTTCCCGAAATAGAAATTATTCTATACGTCTTATTGATGTCTCATGCTACTTCCACGGTTTGTGTCCCAGTACCTCTTTAAAATAAATAAATAATAATAACAACATTTCGGCGTTGTTCTTTCCAGTATATCACGGAATATCTTTTTCTCTTCGTTTGGACTTCCGGTTTAGAGGCTTTTGTAGCCATTGTCAGCGTCTTTCTTTATCGGACCGATGCTGAAGCGGTGGTCATGTTTGTCAGTTGGCATTCAACTTTGACACTAAAAGAGACTTTGTTTAAAGAGTCGAATTGGAGCTCACTATTGTCGTATCAGTGGTAAGGAATTTTTTATTTGACTAGTGAAGGAGAAATAAATAAAGAGGAAAGGATAAAAGAGGACGAGGGAGACAATTACTGAAAGTAATACGATCTATTATTTCTACTGAAGCTACAACGGATACAGAGAACACAATAAAACCATTAAATAGAGCAAGTTTTCAGCTCCCAAACACTATTTTTTCGTATCGATTCTATCACTGACGCACTTGTGAGTAGATTCGGAAGTCACACATCGAATTTATTTCCATTAAAACTATGGCAAGTATAGAGAGTACAATTTCATTGTTGCTTAGCGCAAGTTTTCAGCTAAGAGGCAATATTTTGCTTCGCAGTTCAAACCATTGCCTATGTATTATTAGCCGTGATAAGCAATACTCCCTAGAGGGTTGCACAGTGAGTAATATTTCCTATTCTATCATGATGTTACTCGACGTTAGAGGCTAATGTTGGTGTTATGACAGTTGAAGTTGATTCTCTAAATGAAGGGCACATAAGTCAGGTCATCTTTACGAATCGGCCGGATAAGACATTGACTTGGCGAAAAACATTTTCCTGACAAGTGTCGTTTTCGCTTATGCATATCTTCCCGAATAGGGCATGCGGGCACTTGTTCATCACTGGCGAGAATCCAGAGCCAATGGGGTTGACAATGAGAAGAGTATCTGGATCGACCGTCTGGAAGAACGAATACTTGTATTACAAAGTAAGATTCAAAATTGAAGACATAAAATAGATATAAAGATGGGAGAGTTTATTGGAATTAAATGAAACACAGATGGAAAGGAAGACAGAATGAACAGGTACAGAAACATAATCTCCCCCATCCCCTGAAAACAACAACAACAACAATATCAAAAAGAATATACCCACCAAAAAACATCAACAACAAAAAAAAAGACAGATATGATGAGTCGATGAAAGGAAAGAAAGACTTAATGAAAGAAACGATGAAGAGAGATGGAAAGAAAGAAATACAGAAAACAAAGTAAGAAACAAAAAAGAATATTTAAAAAAGAATTAAATTTATTTTTCAAATAATTTTGTTTATTTATTTATTTTTCATTATTTATTTATTTATTATTACTATTTTATTATTACTATTTATAATTTCTATTCATTGCTATTTCATTAATTATTTATTTTTCATCTAATTTTTAAAAGTCTCTTGTCATCTAATTTTTCTTTTATTTTTATCTATTTATTTCTTTTAGATGAATCTCTGTCAGTCATATTAGCATTCCGATGTCGTAGAAGTAACGATCCCAGTGAATAAAAACCAGCAAAAAAGCAAAAAAAAAAACAACAAAAAAAAGCAAAAAAAACAAAAAAAAACGAAACAAACCAAACTAAAACAAAACAAAACAAAACAGACAAAAAAGCAAAGCAAACCAAAACCAAAAGCAAAAGTGAAACTAAACAAAAACAAAAACAAAAACAAAACAAAAAGAAAAACAAAAAAAAAAAGCAAACAAAACAAACAAAACAAACAAAACAAATGGAATAAGGAAGATGAAATTTCGAACTAATTGTATTATCATTTACTCATTAGAGTTTTTCACAACATCGTTTGCTGATGGTCTTTCACTTGAGTTTGAGTGACAACAAGTCTCCTCAAGTCTCCAGGACTCTTCTAAGTATTCTGGCCGTTCTCAATAATGCAGTAGTTTTGATGGTCTCCACTCTTCTGCCAACTTCCAAGTCCTCCAGTCCCTTTAATAATCCTTTAGTTACTGTTCCAAACGCACCAATTACAATCGGTATAATTATCACCTTCATGTTCCACTGCTTTTTCAACTCCCTAGCAAGGTCGAGCTACTTATCCTTCTTTACACCTTATTTCAGTTTTATTCTGTGATCAGCCGAGACAGTAAAGTCGACAATTTTGAAAGTTCTGTTTTTGTTGTTGATTATTATTAGGTCTGGTCTTCTGGCCAATATTAGATGATCCGTGTGTATGTCAAAGTCCCATAGAAGTTTATGTGTGTTATTTTTTAGGACAGGTGCTGGGTTGTGCATATACAATTTGTTCGTATGGTCAAATTTAAATTTCTTGCACATGTCTCAGTGGATCACGTTGCCAACCCAGTCGTGTCTAGTCTTATATTCCTTCTGTGCTAATTTGCTACATTCGCTTATTATGCGATTGATGGTTTCATTTCTGTTACTGCATAGCCTACATTTGCTATTTTGCTGCATCTTATCTATTCTCGCTTTCTTACGGCGTTGTTTTGTGCTGCTGTTAGGAGAGATTCTGTTTCTCTTCTAAAGTTTCCTTTTCTTAGCCATGTCCAGGTGGAAAAATTAAAGGGAAGATCGATAGTACGCTATAGAATAGAAAGTGTAGATAATGTGGAGAAAAAGAGGAAACGGTTTCTCTCGTATGAAACGAATGCAATAAACTAGCACAAGAGTATAAGACTAGAAGTGACTGGGTGGGGAAGTGTTGTATAGCCGTGATACAACTATATGTATACATATATATGCGGAAACATAATCAACAATAATGACGAACGAACACACTTCTTTAGAAAAATATACCTCTCACACTTTATTCTCGAAAGGGTTGTGAAAGGGTTGTGTGTGAGAGGTGAGTTGGAGACTGAACAGATTGCAACATATTGACCCCAAGTTCCTCTGACTATAGCAGCACTTCTTTCTCATTCGGCTGGGCTGCTCAACCGGGGGCTCCTGAGGGCCCAAGCTCTCTGCTGGGAGCTGGTTCTCACTGCCTCGAACTGCAACTCGAACTCCAACTAACTGACTCCAACTATGGCACCAGGTTATATAATTGTTTGACATCCACCTGCTTCCCGTGGGCGTCGCAATTGCACCGAATTCAACCCGTCCACGGTCGAGGTTATATCTTAATATGTTCGACCGGATGCACCTGTTTCTTGATTGACGGCTGGGTCGAAGGTCAATATGTTACAGAATGTGATCCACAGGGAATTTTGAAAGAAATTGAATTTTTGTCCATACTAACAAATGGTATAAACATAAACCAGAATCCGCCCGAAAGAATGAGGCACATAAATTCCAGGGAATTTCGAAATAAAGACAGATCCCCAAAGTTTGAAACACAGACGGGTCACCTTGTCATCAGACTTAGTGTTAACAAAAAGAAGGGAAAAAAATGGCCGTCTAGTGGATTTTTCCGTTCCGGCAGAGTACAGAGTGAAAATAAAAGAAAACAAAAATATAATCAATTACTTGGATCTTGACAGAAAACTGAAAAAAGCTGAGGAACAAGAGGTTGAGGGTAATATCAATTGTAGTTAGTGGACTTGCAACGGTACTATAGAGCTTGAAGGAAGGACCGGAGAAATTAAAAGTCAGTGGAAGAATCGAAACTACAGTATTGTTGAGGTCGATGAGAATACTGAGAAGAGCCATGGAGACCTGAAGAGACTTGTGGGATCACCTTTCCCGCCCAGCCATTCCTCATCTTGTATTCCTCTTGTGCCAGTTTGAGGTATTTACTTTTTATGTGATCAATCGTCACATCTCTGTCTCACACTTGCTATTCTGTTGGGTTTAATTAATTTTCCCCTTGATATAATTGGTTCTTATGGATTATTTTGTGCAGCTATTAAAAGAGAATGTTTCTTTCTGGGGCTGCAGAATAGAGCGACTGCATCTCTGCTTAGCGATAAGTTAGATGATAAGGCTCCATTAATGCTGGAGCTTTGGGGAATGCGGAGTACCACTTCATTGCCATCGCTTCCAGTTCCTGTGTGGCCTGAAGGGTTACCACCTGATAGGTTCAAAGAGAATTAAAGTGTGTACTTATGCTAAACTGAATTGTTAGAAATAGAACTGTTTTAGCATTTAAATTGAGTACTTATGCTAAACTGAATTGTTTGAAATACAACTGTTTTACATTTAACTGTGTGTAAACAAAATACTGTACTCATACTAAACTGAATTATTTGAAATAAAACTGTTTTTGACATTTAAATTATATACTTATGTTAAACTGAATTATATGAAATAGAATCGTTTTTGTATTTAAATGTGTGTAAACAGAAAACTGTACTTATGATATACAGAATTGTTTGAAATTGAACTCTTTATATGTATAAAAATGAATTCATTATTAAATAACCTATGATGGTTGATATGCCTTAAAAACAAACCAAACCGAACCAATCTTTAGGTTTCCTCTTCTTAGCCCTATCCTGAACACATGTGAAATCTTCCCAATTTGTCACTTGAGGACTCCAGAAAAATTATAGTGCTTTACAGTTTATCCTTATGATGACATTGTTATTACTGACTGCTGCAATTAGTCGTTCTTTGCTTTTTTTTAACTTCTCGATTCCTTTAATTGTTGCATCTACGCACCCCACAATACTGTGGAGTATTTTTCCTCAGTCTTTTCTTAATACATAGAATCTGACTATGTAATCTCTCGGATGCATGGTCATCGATTTTCTTATTCTTTCTTCTGTTTCATATTGACCCTTGACAGAGCTGGATGTTCCAACTGTGTTAACAAAGAGATTGCCAGATGTACCTGTGTAAACAGGAAGACAGCGATGCGTAGGTATAAGCAGCTCACATGGGTTGAACTGGAAATGCGTAAGCGTTATGAAATTATATATACACAGGTACCCACAAAGTAAAGGTCAGTCTCAGTCTTGTTGCCAAAAGAGATTCAGTCAGTCATGGAAAGTGACCACCGGGCGCCGCTCAGAGGTTGGGGACAGTAGCTCACAGTAGAAACTGTCTGCAGTCGTCAGTCTTCAGTCAGCAGTCTTGAGTCTTGGAGTCCCAGAGTAGCTGCAAGGACCAAGTGACCCTCTGGCGAACCGGCTAAGAACGTCTCGTCAAAGAAGAAAAGACGTACAGCCCTGAATCTGAGTATGGCACAAAGAGACTGAAAAGATTAGGGTCACTATAGCAGTGTCCTAGCGTCTATATCCTTCAAGTCCTCCTCCGTCTGTCTCCGTGTGTCTTCCCCTCTGTCTCTATCTCTCTCTGTTTTTCTCTCTCTCTCTCTCTCATTTAAAGTCAATTTCATATCCTTTCGAGAGAAATAAGTAAGTAAAGTTGGCGACCGTAGTTGAGGGCGACCAGAACACTCACTTTTCAATAGCTACTACACCGAGTTGTACGAGAGGGCGCTACTCCTTTCCCTGGATTGCTCCACTTTAACCTCGATATGTACCTTATATTGCTGAGTGTTAAGCAAGGAGGTATCAAGTACCATTTTTTAAGTCTTTGGTATGACGCGACCTGGAATTGAACCCCGATCTCCCAAACCATTGGCGAACACTCTACCCTCTAGACCAATGAGAGAAATAAACAGAGATATATTTTTGTAAAAAAGAGTCATGCATATTTCTTCATCATCATGTTATAAAACACTTCCTCCCCCTTGTCTGAGTTTCCTCATTGTCTATTTTAAGAACGGTTCAGAGTATCTTACATCGGGGACTGTTTCGGTGTTTATTCCTTTTATGAAGTTTGTCTTCGAGAAGTTTTCTTGCTCTTCTGAGGTACTCCTTTCTAACTTTTTCTTTCATATCTGTTTATATGATGCTATCCGTTTCCAATATTTCCAGATATTTGTAATTTTATTTTTCTATAAGTGTTCTGATGCTTTCCTATATTTAGTTCTTCTGTTCTTTCTTAGTTTTCTCTTTACTACTTTTTTCATCATTAGCATAGCGCATTTTTCAATTCAAAATTCCATTCCTATATGCTTGCTGAAAATTCTTTTGTATAAGTGTTTCTAGTTCTTTGTCATTTTTGGTAAACATCGTAATGTCATCCATATACTTTAGGTAATTTATCTTTTCTTGTGATTTTTAAACTTCTAGCCTTCTGTGTATTTCCTAAGAATTTAATTGAGTGGCATCATCGCTATAATAGATAGAAATTGCGTGGGTGAGTCTCCCAGGAAGATACCTATTTGTAATTTAACCTCTGCTAAGGTTTGTCCTCCTGTAGCTAATTTCATTTTCTGGTTTTCCATGGCTTTCGTTATGAAATTTATGACTCTGTCGGCTATTTTTAATATTTTCAGACATTTTATTATCCAAGTTTGCGGGACCATATTATAAGCTGATTACAATTTGTCGCCTTGCGAGTTTTTCCCACCAAATCTATTTGATACTTTTCACTAGTGTCTCCTTTGGTCTTCAGGTCATTTTAAGTATCATAGCCGATTTTAGTAATGCTGTGGTCTGTATAGTTTCAATACTTCTCCTGATCTTTATTTGATCGATCCTCTTTTCTACATTCAACGCTAATAACTACGATTGATATCAATGTCGCTTTTAATTTCTATAGTTTTTTTTTAACTCTCTGGCAAGTGTTTGTATAGTTTTTCGCCTTCTTTTCTTTTCATTCTTTCGTCCTCTGTCACTGTATTATTTTTTTTCTCATTTGAGAGTTTTTCACACTAATGGTTTCTACTGGAATTTGAGCGACAGCAAGTCTCCTCAAGTCTCCAGAACTCTTCGCAGTATTCTGGCCAATCTTAATTATGCTGTCATTTAAATGGTTTCCACTCGTCCTATTATCTAGATCCTTTAGTTCTTGAACTAATCTTTTGGTGACAGTATCGAACACACCAGTTACAGTTGGTATCACCGTCACTTTCATCTTCCATAGTTTTTGAGTTCTCCAGCAAGGTCCAGATGCTTATCTTTCTTTTCGCTTTCTTTAAATTTTACCCTGCCGTCAGCTGGAACGTCAAAGTCCACTATTCGGCAGGTTCTCTTTTTTAGTTGACTATCTCTAGGTCTGATATTACTATTACCATTTTATTTGTGAGCTACTCACACCAGCGTTAGCTGATGGTCTTTTACTGGAGTGACCCAAGTCTCCACAAGTCTCCAGAATTCGTCTTAGTATTCTGACCGATCTCAATAATATTGTAGTTTTGATAGTTTCGTCTAATCTTCTGATTTTGAATTGTGCATATACTATCTGTTCATATGGTCACATTTAAGCTTTTTGCACAATTCCCAGTGGATCACTTTCCCAAACAGTCGTGTCTATTCTTTAACTCTTTTTGTGCTAGTTTGCTGGATTGGCTTATTATGTAATTGATCGTTTCATCTCTATCACTATATAACTGCCATTTTGTTGTATCTTGTCTATTTTTGCTTTGACATAGTTAGTCCATATGGCGTTGATCTGCACTGCTATTAGAAGTGATTCAGTTTCATTCTTAAGGCTTTCCTTTCTTAGCCATGTCCCAGTTTTCTCATGTGAGATTTCCTTTGTTTGTCGCTTGAAATGTCCAGACAGTTGTTTTTTCTTCCCAAACTAAAATGGGAAGAAAAACAATTGTCAGGGCAATTAAGAACAAACGGGCGAAATCGCTACAAAAAGAAAAACTGAAGAGAGAAACTGAATCTCTTCTAAAAGCAAATAAAATAAAACCATAAGGACCAACAATGTTTTAGCAAAAATATATTATATGCGACAGAATAGAAAGTGTAAGTAATGTGGAGACCGAGACGAAACCATTAATTACCTTATGAACGAATGTAGCAAACTAGTACAAAAAGAAGAAAAGACAAGACGCGACTGGATGGGAAAGGTGATCTACTAGGAATTGTGCAAGAAATTGAAATTTTGACTACACTGCCAAATGTTACATGCGTAAACTTGAATCCATCCTGGATAACTAAAAGCCATAAACTTCCCTGGGATTTTGAGATACCAACAGATTACCTAATCCCGACCAGAAGACCAGAATTAGAGATAGTTGATAAAAAGAAAAAATGTGAGAGAACTTAACGTATAGTGGACTTTGTCTTCCCACCAGACCACAGAGTGAAAATCAAAAAAAGCGAAAAGATAAACAAATATTTTGATGTTGTCCGAGAACTAAAAAAGCTGTGGAACATGAGGGTGACGGTGATACCAGTCATCATTAGAGCGGTTGGAACGGTTCGCAAAGGTTTTGAAAGAAGACTGGAAGAGTTGACCATCGGAGGAGGAATCTTAAGCATCCAAACTACAGCATTGTTGAGATTAGTGAGAATATGGCGCAGAGTCAAGGAGATCTTCGTAGACTTGCTGTCTCTCAGATTTACGTGAAAAACCATAATCAACTAAAGCTGGTATGAAAAACTCTCCAAGTATATAATAATAATAATAATAATAATAATAATAATAATAATAAAACAAGTGACATCTCACACGAGAAAACGTTGATGTGACTAAGAAAGGGAAACTTCAAGAGAGAAACTGAATCTTTTTTAACAGCAGCACAAAGCAACGCTAAAGGACCAATCATATCAAAGCAAGAATAAGACGCAACAAAACAGCAGATTTAGGTTTTGTGGCGATAGAGACTAAGCGATCAATCACATGATCAGCGAATGCAGCAAACCAGCACACAAATATTATAAGACTAGACACGACTGGGTGGGCAAGGTGGTCCACTGGGAATTGTGAAAGAAGGTGAAGTTTGACTATGTGAAAACGTGGTATATGCACAACCCAGAATCTGTCCTGAAGAATGAGACGCACAAACTACTCTGGGATTTTGAGATACAAACGGATCACCTAATCTCGGCCAGATGACCAGACCTTATAATAATAACATAAAAAAAGAAAAAAAAAACTTGCCTAGTTATGGACTTTGCTGAACCGGCTGACCACTGAGTCACACTGAAATAAATCGAAAAGAAAGATGAGTACCTGGACCTTGAAAAAAACTGTGGAATATGAAAGTGACAGAGATACCAACTGTAATTGGTGCTCTTGATACAGTCCCCAAAAGATTGATACAAGGACTGGAGGACTTGTAAATAAGAGAACGAGTCGAGGCCATCCAAAGTATGGGATTATTGAGATCGAGCAGAATACCGAGAAGAGTCCTAGAGATTTGAGGAGACTTGCTGTCACTCAAATTCTAGTGAAAAACCATCGGCTAACTCTAGTGTAAAAATCTCGAGAAAGAGAAAATAATAATAATAATAATAATAACAACCCGGCACCTGTCCTAGAAAATGACTCGCATAAACTTCTATGGGACTTTAACATACAAACGGATCACCTAATCCCGGCCAGAAGACCAGACCTCATAATAATCAACAAAAAAAGAGAATCTGCAAAATTGTTGACTTTGTTATCCCGGCAGACCATAGAATAAATCTGAAGGAAAGTGAAAAGAAGGATAAGTTCCTCGATTTTGCTAGAGAATTAAAAAAACTGTGGAACATGAAAGTAACGATTGTGCCAATTGTGATTGGTGCGTTAGGCACAGGAACTAAAGGATTATTAAAGGGCCTGGAGGACTTGGAAGTTGGCGGACGGGTAGAGACTATCCAAACGACAGCATTGCTGAGGACGGCCAGAATACTGAGACGAGTCCTGGAGACTTGAGGAGACTTGCGGTTACTCAAACTCCAGTGAAAAACCATCAGCTAATACTGATGTGAAAAACTCTAGAGGAGGAAATGATAAAAATAAATAAAAATGAAGGATAATACAAGTCCAAACTATCAATAACAACGATAAACTAAAGAGAACGTTCATATAATTAAAGCGAAGTGGAAATAAATTCAGTAACATGGATTTCAATAGCTTTAAATCGACCCGGTATTCCTATTTTGAAATAGTTTTTTTTTCTTCAATGAACTGTTATATTCTTCCATATTTTTCATTATGAAACAATAGCACTACCATTCAGGAAAATCAATGTTCATTCTGGTCAAACTTTTTTCCTTTCAAAGATTGGTCCAATGGGGTCATAGGGTTGTCTAATGTTAGAATAATATTCTCATGGAAACAATTTTATTGAAGCCCTGTTGAAGTATTGAACTATCACTTAACACCGTATTGGTATTTCATATAGTTTTTCCTTTTATGTATTTATAAAATGGCAGATATTGAAGTCTTTACTGACTGTTAGACCGCAGCTTTTTGACAAATTAATATAACTCGAGCGAAATCATTCATATTGAAAGGTCTCTTTGTTCGTTAGCATATCAAACTTGGTGGTTTATTTAACGCCAAAGTCATCCTTGTTTTAGAATATTATAGGTACTATTCAACCCATACCTAAGGGTACTAGTCCAAACATAAACGTAAGAAGAGCACAGCTGGTGTTTGAACTCGTTTATTACGATGTTATAGCCCTGCACGTAAGCCACTATAACACGGGGACTCCTCAATATTGAAATACAAGTTAATTAATAGATGGAAAATGTGAAAGCTTTACAAGAGATAGAGCAGGTATAAAGAGGGACAATTCATATTTTTTAACCAATTTTTTCGTGACCAATTTTTGTGACGTCAATTTCTATAATTTTGGATCTAATATATATATTGGCATCTAGACAATTACTTCAGTCCTCACAAATGTGGCCCGTGACAATTGGTTTGTGACAAGTTTAGCCGAGCTTTATAAGCAAACGTGCAGATCTATCAATCAATCAATCAATCTATCTTAAAAGGCCCTGTTCGTGGAACATAAATTACACTATCTCGTGAAATGAAGTAAGATACCATCCACTGAAAGAAGTGTTCTATGTTTGACGCTAAACTGCACCCACTGGAAAAGATTCTAGAACTCTGAGGTATGTGGTGTCACTATTTGTTGCCATTACTTCAAGGTCCACCCTGGGAGAGTCTTATCAATGATAGATTGATAGACAAGTTGGAAAATTATAAGCACTTGATAAAAATACTTGAAAAAATACTATGCAAATTATTTGTTTTACGAATAGTTACTTGAAGCTTACCATGACCAGAAAATCTGGCGAATAGTTGCGCGCGACATACGGAAACTCTGAACTGCTGTTTTGACCTTATCAGGTAAAATCAGCAGTGCATACTGTAATCTCCGCTCACTGGAGATTCAGGTTAATTGGCCATGCAATTACCATGACTAGTTGATTTGATGTCACTTGTGTGCGATGCGGATTGATGGCTCAGTGGTAGAATTTCCGCTCTGCATTCTGTGGTCGCTAGGTCGATCTCTAGTGGGTGAGTTCACGGTATACACTGTTGATGAGACCTAATAAGATCAAAACAGCTGTCCATTGTTTCCATATGTCGTGTGTAAGTGTTCGTCGGATTTTCTAGTCCGGGTAATTCAATTCACAATATAATTCCTCCACTTAAATAAGAAAATGTACATTTATTTGAAGCTATTATTTACCAAAGATTATCATGATTAGTTACTTGAAATACTGTAAGCTATATGATTGTGTGAAACTTAACAGTATAAGATACGAATACCAGAAACCATATAACTGTGTGGAAATTATTTGTAAAATAAAAACCTTAAAACCATGAACCTGTGCAAACAAATAATTTCCTGTCAATAAATCGAAATAGTTATTTGAAACCATATAACTGAGCAATTTATCAATGTTAAGATTATTTACTCGAAGTTATGATTATATTCATTATTGTTAATTGTTATTTGAAACTATATAAATTCTGGCAAAAATCTGAGTTCGGCGTTAAATAAGGAATAAGGAAATGACATGCCTTAAAATCAACCGATCAATGACTGTAAAACAGCCAATGCGTTTCAATAAAAAAACAACAGATGAGGAGATAGTAAAGTGTATATCATTAATTCTTAGCACTAAATAACGTTGTTTCGTGGCGTAGTGGGTAATGTGGTGGATTGCGAGACTGTAAGAAACGAGTTCAAACTCCAGTCGCGCTATAACGTTCGCTTTTGGACCAATACCCTTGAGAAAGATTTAAACTCACTTATCTCCCCAGTAATGGCTTAAACAGCATCACTGCTGTTCTGCTTCAAGGGTGGCTTTAGCACTAAGTAAACCACAAACGTTGATATACCATTATACACATAAAACCAGATCAAATGAAACGATAATTGGCTTACTTAATGTTATTGGTAAGGTACCATAATGATCAATCACGCCTTCAAGGAGTGGAGGTTCAAATCTTGCTTGATGTTAATTTTATTTCCTTAACAATCCAAACTACTTTAAAAAATTAAGATACCTGAGCGTCACAATGAAAATGATAAAAGGACAATTAGTCAAAATGAGAAGGGAAAAGGCTCAGGAGTCACACCAAATTCAAGGACAAATGAGTTATTCTGAGAGAAATTCTATTGCTTCCAAATAGACTAGGGAATATTGCTCTTTTGGCTGAGCACAAAATGCCCTACCCACGAAATCCTCAGCGATATATATATATATATATATATATATATATATATATTATCGTCGCTAAATCCAACTAATTTTCCTTCAGCTATGGGAAAATTGTAGGGAAGTGTGGGAACTAACTTTGGTATGGAAACTGGTCTAGGAGTAGAACTTTGAATTAAACCCTGTCAAACTCCGCTTAAAAATTGACCTTAAAATATACCCTGCTTGTGCGAAGGGGTTAATGTATATATATATATATATATACTATCTCCATGATACTTAGTAAAATTACTTGAATATATGGAAAAAATATCGATAGAAATAATATTTTGGCCCAGTCCCTGTATAGTTGTATACTGGTACCTTTCTTAAAAATCAGCTCACTCGGCCGAGGCTGTAGAATACACCGATTGCATCTCTGCAGAGTGCTAAGACTCCCTACATGAAAGTCGTAGATATGTCATTAACTAATCAGATGCTGAGGTGGCAGTACCTGACAGTGTCCTATCTATGGCCTGGAGTGGCAGTACCTGACAGTGTCCTATCTATGGCCTGGAGTGGCAGTACCTGACAGTGTCCAATCTATGGCCTGGAGTGGCAGTACCTGACAGTGTCCTATCTATGGCCTGGAGTGGTAGTACCTGACAGTGTCCTATCTATGGCCTGGAGTGGTAGTACCTGACAGTGTCCTATCTATTGGTCGAACAGAACAAATCTGTGTACTTATGGTAAACGGAATTGTTTGAAATGAATCTGTTTTTGTATGCTAAACTGAATTGTATCATATTGAACTGTTTTGAGAAAAACTATACTTATGCTAAATTGAATTGTTTAAATTAGAACTGTTTGACTAAACTGAATAGCTTGAAATAAAAATGTTTTTACAATCAAACTGTGTGCTTATGCTAAACTGAATTGTTTGAAATAGAACTGTTTATTTGCATAAAAATTAGATTTGGCATTAAATAACCTACAAAGATTGATATGCCATAAAACCCAAACAAAGAAACAAAAAAGCTATATTTAATTGGGCTCAAGCCCTTATGTCGAAAGATAGCTCGTTCGTTTGTTCTCACGTTCACAGATTTTGACATACCAACACCTATTAGTCGACCCGTAATTTGCGGCCTGAAAAATTGATTAAGAAAAGACTGATCTGCCCGTGACTCTGAAAAATGAAAGAAAGCCATTGGAGTGATATTCCGTTGACAGAGGGTATTTTATTATGATAAGCACGATTTTAGTAACCTGCTGACAGCGAACAGTGACAATAGCGGATGTCGGGGAGCGAGAAACGCTAATAATTTTACGGCGACACCCCCAAATATCATTGCATGGACGGAAAGGAAAAAGAAAAAGACGTAGAATAAATTCAGGGAGCGTTCTTGAATTTTGGTGACGTGTTGACAAGGCGCTGCGAACACAGCTCCAACCAGAACTGCTCCCTTATCAGTCCCGACGTGCCCTGCTGAATTTAATGAACAAAGAAGGAAACTACAACAGAAGGCGGAAGGCGCAAGTTACACGTGCCAGTCACGTTGGAAGTTACATCTTCGATTGTCAGGGTCGGTTAGACGACAAGGTTTTAATTTCTTTCTTTTTTTTCCCCTCCATTCTTTTCCCTTTATTTTTGAGTCTATCTTTCGTCGTTTTTTTTTATTGTCGTTTTTATTCCTATGTTTTTTCCCCTCGCTCATATCCTTTCTTTTCTCTTTCTTTCTTTTTGTCTTCGCTTGTTTGTTTTTTTATTACTTCATATCTCTCTTTCGTTTATTTTTCTTTCTATTTTCCCTCGTTGCACTCATTTCTTTCTCTTTATTTCGTTTCTTTATTTCTTCTTTTTTATGCTTTGGTTGTTTTTGTTCTTTTTCTCTCTTGTCTGATTTTAATTTTTGAGGGTCAACAATCAATAACTTTTCTTTCTTTCTTTCTTTCTTTCTTTCTTTCTTTCTTTCTTTCTTTCTTTCTTTCTTTCTTTCTTTCTAATTTGCCTAATTATTTTTTCTTCCCTTTGAAACTCTTTCTTTCTTTCTTTCTTTCTAATTTGCCTAATTATTTTTTCTTCCCTTTGAAACTCTTTCTTTCTTTCTTTCTTTCTTTCTTTCTTTCTAATTTGCCTAATTATTTTTTTCTTCCCTTTGAAATTCTTTCTTTCTTTCTTTCTTTCTTTCTTTCTTTCTTCATTTTGTGCTTTTTTTTTCTCTTTTATGCAATTTTTTGATTTTATTTCTTTTTGTTTTCTTTCAGATTTTCCTCTCTTTCGTTTTTCATTCTAAGTTTCCCCGCATTTTTATCTTTATTATACATCTGACATTTTCTTTATTCTTTCTTTTAAATTTATTTGACTGGTTTTTTTTTTGTTGTTTCTCACTTTCCATAATTTTTAATAACTTTTTTTTAATTAATTCCTTTATTTATTCAACTGTCTTAGATTCTTTTTCTTTCAATTCTTTTTTTTTTTTTTAACTCTGATTATCATTATTTCTTTCCTTCTGTCATTTTTCTTTCTCAGTATAAAATTGGTGAGATATTCTTATAATAATATTCTTATGTTGCCATTATTCTCTTTTCCTCTTTTTCAGCCATTTTCTTAACCCTTCTTTCTTTATTGCCACAAAATGACATGGCACCTTTCTGTCTCTTCAATTCACAGCGACCAACTTGTTTGAAGCGACAGAACTGGACAGGTGTCAACTGACTTGGAAAAACCCGACGAAAGTCGCACATTGAATCAGTGTGTGTCGTTTTATTTCTTCGTTTCTTCCATATTTCTACCTACTTTCTCATTTAACACTTTGGTTATCTTCTTTTTTGTAGCTCTTTAAAGCCCGGAAACTTCTTCACTGTCTTCTCCATTTGACATATTTCGATTTTTATTAATTTTTTTTCATTCGAACCTTATTTCCTATCCATTTATAAATAATGCAGTGATGCTACTTTGAAGACCGAACAGAATCTAAAACACAATCTGGAAAAGTAAAATCATGTGATATAAGAACAGTTATGTAACTTACTCCTGGAGTTTGTTTTCTTTATTTAATGGCATGTCAACCTTCGAATGTTATTTAATGTCAAAGCCAACCTTATAGAAGAACAGTTGAGTAAGTATTTAACTTATTGCTGAGGGAGGGGATAAGGGGTTCATAACTTTCCGAAGGGTATTAGTTTGAAAATGAATTTAAGAGTGTGGTAGGAGTTAGAACTCACTCACTACGCCCCCATTAGCAATGGTGTATTACTAAATAGCAAATTCTACATCATTGAAACTCTGTGGTCCAAAATCCACCCCCCACGGTGGTCGAGAACTCACGCGAGGAATTACCTGAAGCCAGACGCCTAATGCCTAGCTCTTCGAATGAATTGTGTACTCCGAGAGCCGTTAAGCGTATATGTTATCAAAGGAAAATAATACATATACGTTAAATTCCTTCGCTTACGCTGAGGTTGTCGATACCTCTGTGGTAAGATATCCGACTGGCGTAAAGTCAGCCGGGTTTCGATTTCAGCTTGAAGCATCTTGCATGTCTAGCCCCACTGATAAATTATGATACAACGAAACAATCTGCCGGTAGATGACAATATATATATATATACATATATATATATATATATATATATATATATATATAATTGATGAATATTAGATTTATACATTTAATGTCATGGAAGTTTTGTCTGCGACCTTTGGTTTCATGAAGTTTTGCAGATAGCAAAAGGAAATGAAAAAATCAAAAAATACAGTCAAAAATTGTTGGGCTTGTGAAGAAATGTTTATGTGTGTGTGTGTGTGTGTGTGTTTGTGCGGGTTATTGTTGCGTATTATTGTGTGTGGATGTGAAAGTGGTGTTTAGTGTATGTGTGTGTTGATGCATATGCAGCGCGACAAACTTGAGATTGTTTACCGGATAGGAGAACGTAATTGTAGCAAAGTTTGCTACAATAGAGCCGAGAAGAAAAAAGTTCTTTATTTATTTCTATATGTACTTGTGTGTGTAATTAGTGGTGGTGAGAAAACTTTTCTACAATCATATTCTCCTTTCCAGTAAACAACCTCAAGTTTATCGCGCTGCGTATACATCTTCACACACACATACAGTAAACACCACTTTCTCATCAACACTCAATAATATGCAACAATAACCCCCCAACACACACATACACAAGCACACATAAAGATTTCTACATAATCCCAACGGTTTTTGACTGTATTTTTCGATTTATTCATTTCCTTTTGTTATCTTCCTGATGATTGTTGTCTGTAAAACTTCATGAAACAAAAGGTCGTAGATAAACTTCCATGGCATGAAAGTATATAGATCTAATATATATTTATTTATTATTATTAGATAATAGCTCTATCTCAGATATTGAGCACTCTCCAAATCATATCGCACTTGGTTCACCACAAAATCACAATGTGAATTAGTTACAACCAACGCTGTTACGCTGTTATATATATATATATATATATATATATATATATATATATATATATATATATATATATATAAGGATTGTACTTATTTTTTGAACTGTTACGTATCAATATAATTTTTTACTGAGCTTAAGTACTGTTGGTAATTGATAATATCTAATAAAGTCTGTTTTGATTGTATGTCAATAACTGGATGCACTCTACAGTGTATTCATAAACAAGATTAAAGATTTTTTTGCTTTCAATATGACGACTTTGTAACAAGTATGTAATGTCCTTTTTCTTCAAGAGAAATGAAGCTAAATTCAAATTGAGATATGCTTGATGAAAAACAAGTAAATATCTTTTAACAAATCAAGCACAGACTTATACAGACGAAATCATTGCAATGAAAGTTTTGCACTAGTAGCCATCGAGTTATAATGCTTTAGACAAAGCAATTTAAAAATTGTTAGAGGAGAAAAAGTTATTGAAATAAACGTTGAAACAGTTTTTGGATAGATAATTTATTGGTTTGGTTTGGTTTGGTTTGGTTTGGTTTAGGTTTATGGCATATCAACCGTTAAAAGTTATTTAATGCCAAATTCTTTTTATACATGTATATATATATATTTTATTTCTTTTTTTACATTTATATCAAATAGATGAATTTTTAAACAGATTTTATAGATAACATTTTTAAAGGAACCTGAGCTCATTTTTTATTTCTATCGAATACGAATAATTCTATTTACAATTAATCATTTGTTTACTCACAGTTCAATATTTTCAAATATTGTTATGTATCACTAACAATTCAATTAAACATCAGTCATTTGTTTACACACAGTTAAACGTTAAAACAGTTCTATTTCAAACTAATCAGTTTACCATAAGTACGCAATCTAAATGTCAAATAGTTCTATTTGACTCATAATTTGGACACTATAAAGTGCTACCACTCCGGGACAGAATGGACCGGGAAGCAATAGCAATATGGGGTCCTCCGCATTCCTCAAAGCTTCAGCATTACTGGAGCCTCAACAGCAGATTGTTTAGTATCATATATGCAGGACACTCGTTGGGGGAGTCTTACCCCTCTGAAGAGATGCAGTCGGTGTATTCTACAGCCCCAGCCGACTGGGCCACTAATATTATGGGGGAAGTTCCTTTTACGGAGTGGCTTACGTTCTAGACTGCGCCAT
>OY757920.1:75740464-75815464 GCA_963585895.1 Sepioteuthis lessoniana | reverse complement strand
ATAAAATAAGGAACACGAACATTTGTAGAAGAAGAAGAAAAAAAGAAAAAGAAAGAAAGAAAGAAAGGTAATAGGAAGAGTGTATATGTGAGTGAGTGATATTGGGAGAAAGAAAAGGAAAGAAAGGAAGAACGAAAGAAACAGAGAAGACAATGAAACAAATAAAAAAAAAAGGAATGAGGAAACAAAGGGGAAAAGAGTTGGTTAGTTGGTTATTTGTTTCTTTGGGTTTTATGGTATATAAACCTTTGTAGGTTATTTAATGCCAAATCCATTTTTATACAAATAATCAGTTCTATTTCAAACAATTCAGTTTAGCATAAATATACAGTTTGATTGTTGAAAACATTTTTATTTCAAGCTATTCAGTTTGGTCAAATGGTTCTAATTCTGCTTATTCAGTATAAGTATAGATTTTGTTTACTCACTGTCAAATGACAAAGGAGTTCTATTTCAAAGAATCCAGTTTAGCGTAAGTACAGTTTCAATCTCAAAAACAGTTCCATTTCAAACAATTCAGTTTAGCATAAATACGAAGTTTAAATGTAAGTACACAGTTTACTTGTCAAGAATATTTTTATTTCAAGCTATTCAGTTTAGTCAAACAGCTCTAATTCAAACAATTCATTTTAGCATACAAAAGCAGTTTCATTTCAAACACTTCAGTTTAGTATAAGAATAGTTTTTGTCCACACACAGTTAAATGTCAAAAGAGTTCTATTTCAAACAATTTAGTTTTGCATAAGTAAGCATTTTAGTTCTATTTGACCCATAGATAGGACTCAATCAAGTTCTACCACTTCGGGCCAGTGTGAACCTGGGGACGATGAAGGGGTGCTCCCCATTCCTCAAAGCTCATGCATTGCTGGAACCCCACCATCAGATTGTTTAATATCATATACAGGACACTCGATGGAGGGGTGTTACTCCTCTGCAAAGGTGCAGTCGGTGTATTCTACAACCCCAGCAGACTTGGCAAAAGGAAAAGATAGTTTAAATAAAAAAGAATAAAGGTAAAAGAAGGAGAAGAAAAGATGTAAGGAGAGTGCATGTGGAGTGAGTAAATGAATGAGAGAGAGAGTGGGGGACATGATAATGGATCAAATAAAAAAAGAAAGAGGAGCCATAAAGCGAAAATGAGAACAAAGTAACTTGAAAGAAAGTTGTAAAAAGGCAAATAATGAGAAAATATATAGGAAAAGCGAGTCAGAGAGTGAGAGAGAAAAGGCAAGAGAGAGAGAGAGAGAGAGAGAGAGAGAGAGAGAGAGAGAGAGAGAGAGAGAGAGAGAGAGAGAGGAGCGGAGCAGATAATGAATTAAATGAATAAAAGGAAGCAGAGACTAAAAGGAAGTGTCAGAATAAAATAAGAAAAAGTTTTAGAAGGAGAGGAAAAAGAAAGATTAAGGAAGCAAATTGTGTAGATTAAAATAGAGAGGGAGAGAGAGAGAGAGAGAGAGAGAGAGAGAGGGAGAGAGAGAGAGAGAGGAGAAAAAAGAAGGAAAGACAAGAAAGAGAATGAATTTTATTCATATGTAAAAGGAAATTAGGAAGAAAGAAGAGAAAGAAAATTTCAAAAATCAAATCAAATAAAAAGATGGTTGGTTGGTTGGTTGGGGTTTGGTTTTATGGCATACCAACCATTGTAGGCTACTTAATGCCAAATCCTCTTTTTACATATTCATTAAATATATTAACCGTCACGCTTTGCGCATTTACCAAAGAATGTTATCATTTTACAAGGTAATCTTCTGCCATACTCCCTAATATGCCAAATAAACAAAACAAAACAAAACAAAAAAGAAAAAAATAACACAATGAACAACATAATGCACAACACAAAAAATCAAAAAAAGAAAGTTGAAAAGTGAAAAACAGAAAATCAGAAAAAAGCAACAACAGGGGAAATCCCCATGGCGTAGTGGCTAACGTCTTGGACAATAACAGCGAGTTCGAACTCCAGTGGTGTTGTTACGTTTACTTTCAGTCTAATACCCTTGGGGAACGTACGAGCTTCCTCAACCCTACCAACTATAGGTTAAAAAGTACCACTAGTGATCTACTACTAAGATGGCTTTGGCAGTATATGATATATACATTAAATAATCCACGAATATATGATATTAAATAATACATGCTTAGATAATATATGTGATTAAATAGTATAGAATAAATGGTATTAAATAATCCACAAAGGTAAATATGTCATTAAACAAAGAAACGTAACCATGACAAAAAATAAATAAAATTCCCTGTTTCTAAATTGGAGCCCCTGACACTTATAAGTCTAATTTGTTTGGTTTGGTTATCTGGCATATCAACTATTGTTGGTTATTTAATGCCAAATCCTGTTTTTACATATATTACAAATATATGATCTGTAAACATATTTTAGTTACACACAGTTAAATGATCCAACAGTTCCATTTCTAACAATTCAACTTAGCGTAAGACTACGAAGTTAAATGGTTCCAAGTATGGCTACCTACCACTATCAATTCAATTAAACTTCAGTCATTTGTTTACATACAGTTAAACGATAAAACAGATCTATTTCAAACAAGTCAATTTAATGAATTAAATTACTATGATCAGAAAATCCGGCGAACACTTATGCACGACATACGGAAACACTGGACAACAGTTTCGACCTGATTAGGTCTCATCAGCAGTGTATAGTTCCTCTACTTAAAAAAGAAAAATATACATCAAAGTCAATTTAGCATAAATCATTTGTTTTCACTCAGTTTAAATGTCAATCAGTTCTATTTGACCCATAGATAGGACCCTATGAGGTGTTTGAGTGTACTTAAATTTAAACTGTATACTTATGCTAAAATGAATTGTTTGAAAGGGAACTGTTTTGACATTAAAACTGTACTTACGCTAAGCTGAATTTTTTAATATAGAAGTGTTTTGATATTTAACTATCTGTAAAAAAAAACTATACTTATGCTAAAGTAAATAAGCCGAATAGGAACTGTTTGATTGAACTGACTAGCTTGAAATAAAAATGTTTTTGACAATGAAACTGTGTACTCATGCTAAACCCAATTGTTTGAAACAGAACAGATTATTCGAATGAAAATGGATCGGGCATTAAATAACCTACAAAGGTAACTGGGAACGATGGCAAGAACGGATACCCTGCATTCCCTAAAACTCCAACATTAGATGAGCCTCACCATCAGATTGCTTAATGTCATATCGAGGACACTCGTTAGGCGGGTCTAATCCCTCCGTGGAGATGCAGTCGGTGTATTCGACAGCTCCAACCGATTTAGATGTTTTCGTGTAATATCTAGGACACTCATTGAGCGAGTCTGATCCTTCTGTAGTGATGCAGTCGGTGTATTCTACAACCCCAGCCGACTGGGCTTAGATGGTTTAGTATCATATCTAGAAAACTCGTTGGGCTAGTCTATTCCTTCTGTAGAGATGCAGTCGGTATATTCTACGGCCTCAGCCGACTGGGCTTGATCAGTCTAAGAATTAAACCGGAATAAGAGAAAAATGCGAAGGATATTCAAACTCTTGTATTGGTATCATATCATTCATGCATAAAAGTATTCAAAACAATTCATTCACTAATAAATGCTTCTTACTTTATTTTTTGGACAAGTGGAGATATACGGGATGTTTCAGAAAATTAATATCCTTTCATGATCCTAATATCTTGACTAGCTCTCTTACAAATGATTTCAAATTTCAACAGTATGTGAAGAATTAACGAAACATTATATTTTAATGTCTTATGTTTTTTCTTTTCAGGTATAAAAATACAATTCATGGGGAAAAAGGCGTTTAAGCTTTAAACATAGAATTGCCCAGTCAGCTGGAGCTGTAGAAGACACCGACCACTTCTCTGTAGAGGGGTAAGACCCCCAACAAGTGTCCTGGTATGACACTAAACAATCTGATGGTGAGGTTCCAGTGATGCTAGGGCTTTGGGGAATGTGGAGCACCCCTTCATTGCCATTGCTCCCAGGCCCACTCTAGTCCGGAATGGTAGCACCTGATAGAGCCCTATCTATGGGTTAAATAGAACGAAACTACATACTTATGCTAAACTGAATTGTTTGAATTAGAACTGTTTGACTAAACTGAATAGCTTGAAATACAAATGTTTTTGACAATAAAACTGTGTACTTACATTTAAACTGCGTACTTATGCTAAACTGAATTGTTTGAAAGATAACTGAATTGTTTAATATAGAACTGTTTTGATATTTAACTGTGTGTAAACAAAATCTATACTTATGCTAAACTGAATAAGCTGATCTACAACTGTTTGACTAAACTGAATAGCTTGAAATAGAAATGTTTTCGACAATTAGACTGTGTACTCATGCTAAACTGAATTGTTTGAAATAGACCTGTTTATTTGTAAAAAATGGATTTGGCATTAAATAACCTACAAAGGTTGATATTCCATAAATCCAACCAACCAACCAACCAACCAACTTAAACATAGAAGTTTAAGTTGTTTCCATACATATAGTTAAAATCTATGTTTAATTTTTTTATGTTTTTTCTTTTTATGTATACTACTGCCATTCACAGAAAAAGAAAAGGCGTTTAAACATTAAACAAATTTTTTAGTTTTTTCTGTACAAGCTGTTAACATTTCTGATCATTTAAACCATCAGATTGGAACATATGTAATATCTGTTTTTAGAGTATATATTATAAGATTTGGTTTTGTTTGGTTTTATGGCATATCAACCATTGTAGGCCATCTAATTCCAAATCCTTTTTATACATATATATTAAATATATATATGATTTTTTTAACATACTCTATTGATAACATTCTTAAACAGGCCAGAGATCTTTTTTTTGCACGCAGTTAAATGGTTTCATGTAATGCTATATAACAGTAACAGTTACAATTTAACATCAGTCATTTGTTTGCACACAGTTTGTTCCATTTGACCCAGAGATAGGAACCTATGTGGTACTACTACTCCGGGTCAGCAATGCATTTTTCTTAATAATTGCATCAATTGTTTTTCTCTTTTGTTTTTGGAATTTATTCACGAACAAAAAGAACCGTTATTTCTATATAGATTTTTACTAAGATCAACTATTTATTAAAGATAAACTTACTCAGCACTCCATGTCGTGTATGATTAGCAAGATCGGTTAGCATACCATTGTTAGTGAATTTAATTCTCACTGGGTACTTCATACGTCTAGCTTCATGCCACAAAGAAGCTAAGCTTAGTAAATAATTATGGACACCTTTCATTGTTTAATGGTTAGCAAGCTAAATTAACAGACCATTGTTAGTGTTGTGGACCAGTAAAGGGTCCGGAAGAAAGACACGAACTCTGGATTACGCGAAACAAATAAATTGAACCAAAGTATAAATACAGCAAAAGTAAAAGAATGCTGAACGTCATTCTGACTGTTAGGCTGGAGAGAAGTTAACGCCGAGATGAATATTCTCCCGGTATTCATAGTGATAGGAAGAGTTTATTATAGTCCGTAAGGTAGGTACCATAACAGTTAATGAGTTCGATTCTTACTTGGTGTCCTATATGTCTGGTCTTGTTATTCTGTAAATAATAAAAGAAAATAAATTGATAAAATAGAATAAAATGAAAGAAAATAATCTAATGGTATAAATAAATGAATTCATCTTTTCAGAAAAGACGCATTTCTTACAATACTATTATTCTTGTATTCGCAACTTTTCTTTTCTTGTAGACCCGGATGATCGTCCTTCTCGCAGTCCCAGGTTCTTTCTCTCTTCTCCGCTCGATGACAAAAACAAAAACATTTTCTTTGGTGTGTACATTCTTTATTCATCTTCTTAGATGTCTCTTATGCATTACTGACATCGTACGACAGTCAGGAGTTGCCAAGAACATAGATTAGAAATAGTGACCGCACTATTCAACGATTCTCTGTTAAGAGATTCAAAGATAAAATTTGATTTCTAACTTCTAGGATTTGAGTCGCTTGACTTTAACTCCTTTAATGAAAGCCAATCTTTCAACTAACCTCAAACTGTCAATTAAACCCAGTTGACATCTGCTAGGTTTCAGTTCTTGATAAAACCATTAAAATCTTTTCGAAATTCTGCACTTCATGGCAAAAGTGGATCTACTTGTGGTGTAATATTTATCGTCGTAAGAAATGGTAACGTCGATTCGAGTTCAAATCCCGGACGAGACTTTGCATTTTATATAGGACTAATACGCTTGGGAAAGGTACGAATCTTATTTGCGTAGACTGCGCTATTTAGCCTTAGTAGAGCAACCTGTCTAGGAGAAGGAAATCTCTGAATTCAAACCTGTTAAACTCCACTTCGGAAAGTGACCTTGTATGGCATCCTGCGCATGCGGAGAGGTTAGTTAAATAGATACACTTCATGCAAAATAAAAGATTCAGTCAATCCACTGTTTAAAATATTATGTGATGTTATTCTCTCCGCCTGGACAACGCCGAGTAATCTTTCTAATTTATAAATAGAATGTCTAGAGAGTGTTAAAAAGCTACTTTGCAGAAAACAAAGATGGTGAAATTGGACGAAACGTTGTCTTAAACAAAACTAAGCGGAGAAAAATAGCTTCTCTGAAATTTCTCTTTTCCTTTTTCTTTGCTATAAGACGCACGATGATTCATTTTTGAACTCTTTCAGTCTATGATACTCCCTAACAAAGAGCAACACAATAATGTATAATGCAATACAATATAATATAATACCACACAAGACCAAACGAAAGTGTAAACCTCCCGAATAATTCAACACACTGTCACGCACTGGGAATAATCAACGGGAAATACCTCCCGGCACCAAAGTACAACACACATACACTCATAAAAGCCAGTGGAAAATAATAATGAAAATAACTTTGCCAGTATTTTTATTCACAAGATTAAATCGTCCGACCTTTCAGCCATTAAAATAAGAAATTAAAAAAATGAAAATCGACTGCATTTTCTCTTGCCGGAACAAAATGGCGCAGGCTAGAGGACAACGATGAAAGGAGCGCATGCGCGCTTCTAAATGGAAGCGGAGCTCTTCAATGGACAGAGGCGGATAAATCCATAATAACTGATAGAAAACTTGGTGAAAAGAATCCGATCCCGTCGGATATATATCAGGACAAGAGAACTTCAAGAAACATTGGTAAGGGAAAAATGAAAAGAAATTATCAAGGGTTCTTTTTTTTTTTTGCTGCAGTTATTATTCTGTGAATATTGAAGTGAATGGACAAAAATGAAGACAATGTGGTTTCAGTGAGATGTCTTTGTGTAGCCATTTCTAGTTTTCAATGTTTCTATCGCTCGTTCTTTTTTCTTTCCTTTACGATTGCCTTGTGGTTGCAGGGAAAACTTAAGTCCGTTTTCGTTTGCCACGAATGAAGTGAGAGACAAATGTTATATTACAATAAAAATGATTGTGCCACACACAAAGGCCTATTAAAGTGATTCATTTTGATTAATTCATACTTTTCTTTTCCTAGCCTTTCGGCCAAGGATAATAAAGATGATGTAGAGGATGGTGGCTCTATCAGGGAACAGCTGAATTGGTGCAGCAACGGGATGGAAATTCAAAGGTCTGCGGGATAATTCTTTGCATATCACGCTAATTTCATCAATCAATAAATAAATAACACGACTTTTGACGACTTACCAAAAAATTAAAAAAAAAAAAACAATAATGAGGAACTGACTAAAGATTGAACACAAGACAGCACTCAGATATTTTTTAAAAGAAAATGTACAATTCAAGGCAAATATTATACTACCGACAACTTTTGGGGTTAAAAAATAGGTAATATTGACGGTCAGTGAATCCGTCAGTTTCTCTTTGTAACAGTTGTCCATAATGATAGTAAGGCTTCTATTTAGAAAGAAAAATACTCTAAAGCAATTAGCGATTATAGTTTGTGTGTCCTGGGTTTTCGCTGAAAGTCTTTTGAAATCTGGTAAATTTTCGATATTTCGAAAGACTAATCAGAATTTTGAAAAATAAAATATTTAATATATAATAATATATGTTATTATATATAATATAATATAATATAATATAATATAATATAATATAATATAATATTACAATAAATGTTTTTTATAACATTATATATATATATATATATATATATATATATATATATATATATATATATATATATTGTAAGATACTAATGGTACATTTCAGGTTAAGGTTAATGATAGATTGGCTCCGAAATAATGCCTGACTTCAGAAGAAGACTATTATGGTATATTATTTAAAATGAAGTACATAACATATATTATTACATATAACAATTTTATGTATAAAAATATAATACACAATATATAATGTAATCTACGATATATTGATATATGATTTTACAAATATATATATCTACATGATATTGTATATATAATATGGATATATATATATGTATATGCATATATATATATATATATTTTATATAATATAGAGAGATGATCTATAATATTAATAATGATGATGATGACAGCGACCAGAAATAACACAAACAACACCTGGATCAACAGAACAACAATAGCGACCAACAAACGAAACATCAAACGAGAAAACTTGAACATGGCTAAGAAAGGGAAATCTTCAGAGAGATAATGAATCTCTTCTAATATCAGCACAAAATAACGCCATAAGGGCAAACTACATTAAATCTAAAATAGATAAGACACAACAAAATAGCAAACGTAGGTTATGTGGTGATAAAGACGAAATTATATCTTAAGCGAATGCAGCAAATTAACGCAAAAAGCGTATAAGACTAGACACAGTTGCGTGTGCAAGTTTATCCACGGGGAATTGTGCAAACATTGAAGTTTGACCATATGAACAAATGGCATATATACAACCCAACATTCTTCCTTGAGAATAAGACGCGCACTCTTCGCTGGGATCTTGAAATACAAACGGATCACCTAATCTTACCCAGACGACCAGACCGAGAGATAATTAAGAAAAAAAAAAAAAAAAAACGAAAAAAGAGAACTGGTCGAATAGTGGACTTTGCTGTTTCGGCTGACCACAGGGAAAAATTAAAAGAACGCAAAACGGGAGATAAAATTTAGACCTTGCAAGAGAACTAAAACAAGAAGATGAGTAAAGGAACTCGAAGACTTAGAAATCAGAGGAAAAGTAGCGATCATCCGGACTACGGCATTATTAAGATCCACCAGAATATTGAGAAGAGTCCTTTAGACTTGGAGTCAATTGCCTTCACTCAAACTCTTGTAAGAAATCATCAACTAATACTGATTATTTTACATCATATATCCTTAATATCATTTACCAAACGCTTCCTGGAAATTTCGGATCAAAGTCCGAATAAATAGACATCATAAAATTTGTGAGACATGAACCCCAATGTGGGAGTAGAATACTATCATTACGCCAGAGAATTGTCACCAGCCTAAATTGACCGAAGGGATCCACATTAAGGAATCAATCCACAATTCACAGGGTTTTTTTTTCTTATCGATACGAGTTATCAGTTTAAAAATTAGTCATTAGAATTTCACCGACTGAGAACGTTACCTTGAGTTTCCAATGACTTTATCATCTCATCATATAATTCAAAATAGTATCATTGGAATGATTGTTCAGTTAGTTGTGTTTAACGGCATATCAAAACTTAGTTGGGTTATTTAATGCCAAATTCTGTTTATACGTATATATCAAATATATGTAATTTGTAAATGAATAGTACGTAGGTAACATTATTCTTTAAACGAGCCAGAGCTCATCTGTTTGCACACAGTTAAATCGCTTTATGTATTGCTGTCTAACACTTATAGTTTTATTTGCATACGGTTAAATGACTTCACGTATTTCTATCTAACACAAATATTTTTATCTGATCACAGGTAATGGTTTCAAATATCACTATTTAACACTTATGATTCAGTTTAACATTATTTATTCGTGTACACACAGTTAAATGGTTTGATGTATTATTATTTAACACTAATTTTCCTGTTCAACATTATTCATTCGTGTGTTGACAGTTAAATGCTTCCAATTATTGCTATGTAATACTAATAATTCAATTCAGTCTCAGTAATTAGTTTTCACGCAATTAAATGGTTTCAAGAATAGAAAATAATTGAATATTTTTATTTGACTTATAGATGGGACTCTAATATGCATTACCGTTTCGGGTCAGAGTGTTGTATAGCCACATAATAAATATGCATATATACATATATACACGCAGAATACATATTGAAGCAATAATAAAGACGAGCGAAGACTTCTTTAACAAAATATACCTCTCACTTCATTGAAAGGGCTGTGTGTGAGAGGGAGTTGGAGACCGAACAGAACTGCAACATATTAACCCCCACTCTTATGGCCATCAGTGTTTCTTTCCCGTTCTCCTGATGCTGCTCAACCTGAGACCCGGGGACCCACTCTGCTGGGTGCTGGCTTACTCTACCGCATCTTGTCACCAACTGGTCTGATCTCCAAACTAACTGACTTCCTGTCTTCACCGAGTTATATAATAGTTCAATCGCCCACTCAGTATCTCCTCATAACTGGCTATCTGAATGTATCACTTCCACCGTCCCTGGAATGGCATGTTTGATCGTCATCAAGCGAAAACAACTGTCATGCAGTTCACAGGTCACTAACTTCTGGTGCATCTGTCTGTGACTGTACCGCGGGATTTTACCTTGTTCCATATTGTCAGCCAAGTCCGCCTATGCGATCTCTCCCCATAACTGGTCATCAGAATGTGTCACTTCCGCCGTCTTTGGAATGGCATGTTTGGCCGGGTCGAAGGTCAATATACAACAAGAGCAGACGTGGTAGTAGTATCAATGAAGTTTCACCATCAAAGTGCTTTAGTGTCTTACCCAGAATAATCTTTTAATGCGAGTGTTTTAGTAATCTGTAGAGATCCGGTTGGCGTATTCTACAGCCCCAACCGATTCAGGTACTGTATAAAAGATTCATAAGTGAGATCTTGTGGTCTGATTTTACTCATGAAATTCATGGAAATTTTCTTTTCGCTCACGTTCGCTTCCCTACCGTCAGCTACTTCATATCTTATATCATCAAATAAAAAAAATCGATGTACAACAAATAATTATATGAAGTTGTACATTGGCATAATGGTTCGAGTGTTCGCCAATAGTTTGGGAGACCTGGGTTCAATCCCATGTCGCGTCATACCAAAGACTCCAAAAAAGGTACTCGGTGCCTCCTTGTTTAATACTCAGCATTATAAGGTACTGATCTAAGGTAAAGTGGGGTAATCTTGCGAAAGGAGTCTTTCCCTACACCTCGGTGTAGTAGCTATTGAAAAGAGACCTTTCGGTTTGCCAACTTTTCTTTTTTTACAACGTGATCTATCATACCCACAATTTGACGGAAAACTGCAAAAATCTGGTGTCATTGAACGAATGTGGGTACGTCTGGGTTAGTGATATATATATAGATACATATATATATATATATATATATATATATATATATATATATATATATGTTTGTGTATGTGTGTGTGTGTGTGTGTGTGCCTGTGGTAAGATTGTTGTTCAATTAAACATAATACTTTCAAGAAGCCATTTTGGATCATATCATTTTAAATCTTTAACGTATCCACAACCTAAAATTGTGTGTAAATTATCAGTATTAGAGAGGAATAAGAAACTATATGTGTGCAAATTATTTGTATTAGATTGGAATACTTGAAACCATGTAACTGTGTGACAAATATAAAAACGTGCGATTAATCGAAAATGATCACAAACGTATCATTATAATCAAATATGTAAACATACATCGAATGACGGCATCAAATAATTCATAAGATGTTGATATGTCTCACTAACGTTTTATTATACATTGACCCTTGACCGAGCCGTCAATCAAAAGATGCACCAGTGTAAATAAGCGGAAGAACAGCGGAAGCAGGTAGACGTTAAACAATAATATAACCAGGTGCAAAGACGGTTCGAGTGAGGTGGAGACAAGATACCCAAGTGAGAATCAGCCTGCAGACTGACGGCTTTGCGGCCCTCAGTGACCCACGGTTGGGCAACCCCAAGCCAAGATGAGAAAGAAATGCTGCTATGGTCAAGAGGAGATCTTGGGTCAATATTGCAGTCTGTCCTTGTCTCTAGCTCATCTCTCACACACAGCAAACATCATCCTTTCGAGAATAAAGTGTGAGAGAGATATATTTTTATAAAGAAGTGTATTCGTTCGTTCATTGAAGTTTGTATATTATGTTTGATTATGTCTTTGCTTACATTTGTATTACGGCTATACAACAGTTTATTTTGCGTGTAGTGTACTTTAATGTTCAGGAAGTACTGACCACTTCTAAAAAATTATGGCAAAAGATTTTTCCAGAAATTCATTCTGAAAGTAGCAGGTTCTGCCAAATCCACAATGTTAAGCGGCAAGGATCCAGCTTAGTACTAAGATTGGTAACTACATTGAAATAGCAGTAAATTTAAATTTAGTTTCTTTGTTTTTTATGGCATCGTAATCTTCTTGGTTTATTAAATGTCAAAGCCATCCCTGTAGATGAATTGTAGTGTTACTACTATAGCTACGGAGTGAGTAAATGAAAAAGAGTTCCAAACTTATCCAAGAGTATAAGGCAGCAAGTGAAAGTAAGAGCACCATTCGAACTCGCTTACGACGATGTCACAGTCCAGAACATTAGCCACTACATCACGGAGACTCCCCACTCTCGATTAAGCTACCTTAATCATGTGTGCATTGAAAACATTATAATTCTTTTTATATAAGTGCAATGCAGTTGAAAACTGACTCAATACACACACAAGCTTATATATATATATATATATATATATCATCAAGTGATACGGATGAACCCAACGTCGGGTCAGCGGCGCGCTTCACTTGATGCTGGGTGGAAGAATCCTATAAGTCAACGGCTGGGATCAAATAGTCAGGAAACTACAGCTACTCATTTATAACGTCTATTGATGAGATAAAAAAAAAACAGCCATCGAAAGATTACCATAACTCTGACTCAAACCAATATATATATATATAAAACAGGCTCTCATCAACAATGGGTTTCCTAACTATATTGTTGATGAACAAATTAAACGTATGATCAAAAATGTTAACCAACAAAATAAACAGTGTACAACTCCATCCAGCCAACAAACATATATCAAACTTTTTTATCGTAACCAAATGCACTACAATTACAAATCCGATGAAAAAATCTTGAAAACATTGATTCACAAAAACATACTCCCCACTGATCCTAATAAAAAAATAAAACTCGTTATATATTATAATAAGTTTAAAACCTCGAATCTAGTCATTAGAAATAATTCCTCTCCCTCGATTGGAGTTTTGCAAAAAACCAACGTTATATATAAATTTAAATGTCCTTTAGGAGATTGTATCTCTGATAATAATAATATATATGTTGGTTTAACCTCAACTACCCTGTCAAGGAGACTTACAATGCACCTTTCAGACACAAGTTCAATAGCTCAGCATTTAAAAAAACATTCATGCCCAACGGCACAGCTACGGAAAATTCTCACCGACAACACAACAATATTAGAACATCAAAATAATAAACAAAAACTTCAGATTCTCGAAGCATTACATATCAGAAACCTGCAGCCAACACTTAATAGAATTAATTTTCAAACCAGTGCTAATGTACTTAAATGTCTTTAGCTACTGGCACTAAATATAGAATCACATTCAAAAACAAACGCCAAAATCCTTCAACGGCAAAGACGCCCTTACACAGTTGTAATATGCTAAAACAAAAGTTACATCACTTTTGTAGTAGATCCTCCCCTGATGATGGCCCAAAGTCGGGCAGAAAGTACTAGGGATACATGCAACTATGGACAATACATAAATCAATTCCCCCAGAATACAATAAAAGTAATACGGGAATTCGAACGGATCCAAAAGAAAATATGTAGACATAAAATGTCTATTATGTTTAATGAAATTTGCATATATATATATATATATATATATATATATATATATATATATATATATATCAGCCCTCTCTGTGGGACTTACAATACACCTACAGCGTCCACTGTAGAAAAGAAAAACTTAAATTGAAGGTGTATACTAGATATTACTCTAAAATGTATCAGGTGGTGAGGTTCCATTTCTATGAATCTCCTCTTCATTGCCATCGCTCTCATGTTTCATTTGATCGACATTGATAATACATGTTAGGATCCTATTTATGAGTCAATGTACGAAAATTATCCCTTTCGCATTGAGACCGGGGTTCAATCTCAGGTCAAGTCATACCAAAGGCTCAAAAATGGTTCTTGATACCTCCTTGCTTAACACTCAGCATTATAAGGTTAAGATTAAGGGTAAAATGGAGCGAGGAAAGGAGTAGCACCCTCTCCTACACCTCGGTGTTGTAGTTATTGAATAGGGAACCTTCTGGTCGCCATCAATTCTATTTATATTGATTATTAGTATTAGATAGGAATACTTGAAACCATACCAGCCCAGTCGACTGGGGCTGTAGAATACGCCGACTGCATCCAGAGGGGTAAGAAAAGAACTCCCGACGAGTGTCCTGGTATGACGCTAAACTATCTTATGGTCCTTGAACTCTAGGGAATGTGGGATGCCCCTTCATTGCCATTACTCAAAGGTCCAGTCTGACCCAGAGTGGTATTATCTGTTAGAGTCCTATGTATGGATCAAATAGAACTGCTTAATCATTTGCTTGAGTGCGAGCAAATGACTGATGTTAATTGTTAGTATTAGGTTGCAATATTTAAAACCATATAACTGTGTTTTAACAAATGAGCTCTGTCTCGTTTTTAAATAATGTTACTAACTAAGTTTTCGTTCATAAACCATATTTAATATAGATGTACAAACAGGATTTGGCATTTAATTAAACCATACAACTTTGAGCAAAGAGTTCTAATAAGATTGAAATTTTTGATATTTTATAACTGTGTGCAAACAAATGATTATAAATCAATCAACAAAAGGAAATAAAAATGCAATGAAAATAATTTCATGCGGGAAAAACAACATGAATTGGATTATGGCCTTAAATAAGCCAATCTCTCTCTCTCTCTCTATATATATATATATATATGTTAAAAAGGACTGGAGAGTAGGGATGTTCTTTTGGAAGTATTTGAAGTTGTTTTCTTTAATCTCAGCGATTTAAAAAAAACCTAAAGAACTGAACTAGTTTCCGACGAGCGGTATATTGACTCCATCAATCTAGTTTGTTATATTCATATATAAAGAGTGCTCAATATCGGTTAGATTGCATATATATCTGACTTAGTACTGCGTAGATGCAGAATCGACGGCGTTTGGTGACAGCCAGTTTCTCGCCAATGCGGTCATCCGATTATATATATATATATAATGTGTGTCTGTGTATGGATTTATCAAACCCTCCGCACCAACACAATGTGTAACAAGGTTAATTTTTTAAGTTTAGCATGTCTGAATTCAGAGTTTTCCTTCTCTCAGACTGGTTGCCATACCGAGATTAAAGCCCCTAATCTGCCCTACTTTTCTCCATGGCTAGTAGTAGAATAGTTAGATTCATTACTTTCCTAATGGTATTAGCGCAATGTTAAATATAAACAACCTCATATAATGTATTAGATTAAATTATCATGTATCAATTACGTCTCATAGTTTCTCACTGCTTTCTGTTGGTTGGGTGTATGTGAACTTTTTTTACGCTCTATTTGATGATGTCCGGAAAGGACCGAGGTTTTCCGAATCCAGCCGATGCTCATCCAATCGGTTTAAACTGAAGATCCTCATGGCACAATGGTGGAGTGAAAGCCGTTAGCTTCTTTGAATTGTCTGTTTTGGAACACCTACTGGTATGGAGAAAGTTCTTCCGCCCCGATAAGACGAATTTAGAAGTCTTCATCACGAAAAAAAAATCTCGTGAAAAATGTTGTCTGCATCGAGAGTGGCTGATTTTGCCATGACATACCCAGGGGGCAATTTTATTGCATTTGCCTCTTTCGGAGTGATATCCGTTCCGTCTATCACCCGTCGCGTTGAATTATTTTAAGTTATATGCATGTATTGAGAAGAAGATGGGTCGTTTCTCACTGAATTATGGGGGCAGCCTCGTTTCTGTTTTGGTGAAAACAAAACAGCAGGAGGAGTCGTATTGTATCCAGTGAGAAAAGGTGGAGAGAGAGAGAGAGAGAGAGAGAGAGAGAGAGAGAGAGAGAGAGAGAATATGAAAAAGAAGGAAAATGAAGGATAAGAAAAAAAAGACCAGCGAGGAATATGAAAGAGAGACAAAGAAAATGAGAACGACGAAGGTATATAAAGAAGAAGCAAGACAATGAAGACGAGGAAAGAAATAGTGGACGAGAAAAGACTTGAATAAAAAGAAAGAATACAAGAAGAGGAAGGAAATTGAAGAAGATAAATTGATACAAAGAGCAGAAAGGAAAATGAACAAAATGAATTGGGAAGGAAGAAGAATGGCGAAGAGGTGGTGCGGTAAAGAAAGGTAAATGAATAAGAGTAAATAAAAACAAGAAGACAAATTAAAATAAAGACGAAGAATGAAAAGGAAGAAAAAATTAAAAAAAATTAAGATTAAGATTTTTTTTAAAAAAAAGAAGGTAGTGGGAAAATATGAAGTATCCTTAATCAAATATGTTTTAAAAGTCGAAGTAAGAAGGAAAGATTGAAATATTTTGCCAAATTTCGAAACTGAATAGATAATAAAAAGGAAAAATTCATCATCATCGTCATCAACAACAACAACAACAACAATAACAACTCCTACAAATAATAATCCTGGGAATTCAGCGAGACTTGCTGTCACTTGTATTTCAGGGAAAATAGTGAGAACTGGTGTGAAAAACTTGCAAGGAGAAAAATAATAATAATAATATTTAGGCATAAAAATGTACTATGCTAGTAATGAAAAGCGGCAAACGACACCTGACAGACGGAATGGAACTACCAAATCAAGAAAAAATGAGAACACTCGGAGAAAAGGAAACCTACAACTACCTGGACATCTTGGAAGTTGACAGCATCAAACAAGTGGACAAAGAAAAAATTAAGAAAGAGTATCTCAGGAGAACCAGAAAGCTACTCGAGACAAAAGTGTGTAGCAGAAACCTTATCAAAGGAATAAATGCCTGGGCTAACTAACTATTTAGATATTCGGGACCATTCTTGAAGTGGACCTGAGAAGAACTTCAGCAAATGGACCAAAGAATAAGAAAACTAATGACCATGCATAAGGCATTACATCCCAGAGATGACGTTGACAGACTATATGGATCAAGAAAGAAAGGAGGAAGAGGACATACCAGCACTGAAGACAGCATTGACGCTTCGATACAGCGACTCGAAGTCTACATAGAAAACTGCGGAGAAGGACTGATTACAGCCACCAGAAACAATTCTGACACGAAGGCCAAGAGAACAATTACTAGAAAACAAAAATAGGAAGAAAAACAACTCTATGGAGGATTTAAACAACTAATAAGCAGCATTTCACTCGAGAAAACCTGGTCGTGACTAAGAAAATAAAACCTTAGGAGAGAAACTGAATATCTCCTAACAGCAGCACAAAACAACTCCATAAGAACCAATCATATCAAAGCAAGAATAGATAAGACGCAACAAGATAGCAAATGTAGGTTATGTAGTGATAGCTACGAAACGACCAATCCCATTATAAGCGAAAGCAGCAAATTGGCACAGGAGTATAAGACTAGACACGACTGGGTGGGCAAGGTGATTCACTGGGAGTTATGCAAGATGTTTGAATTTGACAATACGAACAAATGGTATATGTACAACCCAGTATCTATCCTGGAAAATGAGACATTTTATGTGTCTCATTTTCCAGGATATAGGATTTTGACATACAAACGGATCACCTAAACTCGGCCAGACGACCAGAATATATAATAAACAAAAAAAAAAAAAAAAAAATCGCAAGTCCCGGCGGATCACTGAATAAAATTGAAAGAAAATGAAAAGAAGGATAAGTACCTCGACCTTGCTCGGGAATTAAATAAACTGTGGAACATGAAAGTGACTATTATACCAATTGTGATTGGTGCTTTGGGTACAGTCACCAAAGGATTATTAAAGGGACTGGAAGATTTGGAAATAAGAAGACGATTGCAGACCACCCAAACAACTTCATTATTGAGAACGGCCAGAATACTGAGAAGAGTCCTGGAGACTTGAGGAGACTTGCTGTCACTCAAACTCCAGTAAAAGACCATCAGGTAATGTTGATGTGAAAAACTCAAAAGGAGTAAATGAATAATAATAATTTTCCTGTTCCAGTGGACTAGAGTCTAAAGTTGAAAGAAAGCAAAAAATAGACAAATTTTTTCATTTTGATAGAAGGCTGAAAAAACCTTGGAGCATGAAGAAGACGGTGATCCCAATAATTGTTAGCGTGCTAAAAACACTCCCAAATGGTTTTGGAAAGAGATGGGGGTGCTGGAAATCAAAGGAAGAATAGAGTCCCAAGAGACCACAGCATGGTTGAGATCGGCTGCAGTACTGAGAAGAGTCTTGGAGGGCTGAGGGGTGCTTGCTGTCTCTCAGATTCCAGTGAAAGACCACTAACTGACGAATACATATGAATCATCTAACCCCGACCAGAAGACTGAACCTAGCGATAATTGATTAGAAAAATGAACCTGCTGAATAATGGACTTTGCCGTTCCGACGGACCTCAGGGTGAAAATCAAATAGGGGGAAAAGAGAGACAAGTATTTACACCTTGTTAGAGACCTAAAAAACTATGGAACATAGAGATGACGGTGAGACTAATTATAATTGGTGTACTGAGAATGATTCCCAAAGGTTTGGTAATATTTAGGTTTGTGATGATGCGCAGATTTAAGCGAAACTAATAACCACAGCAAGAAAAAAAGAAAACAGATCAAAGATAATACAAAATAAAAAACAACAAAATAAAAAACAAAGCAAAGTAAGATATAGACAAGAAGAATAAAACAAAAATAATAAAACCTAGAAAAATATCAACGGACAAAAAACAAAAGTAAAAGCAATAAAAAAAACTATTGCATGAGTTCTTAAAAATCAAACTGAAGAAATTGAACATGATATAACATATATATGGCTATGCAGAGGCAATCTGCTGAACAACGCCATAAGAACCCACTCTGTAAAATCTAGAATATATAAGTGGCCAAGGTAGACAGATATATATATATATATATATATAGAGAGAGAGAGAGATTCAGATATCTGAATGCTTGTCCTGAAATTTTACGGAAGCAGGCATCAATGTATTGAAAGGTGATCCCAACAAAACGATTGCAAAAAGGCAATAAACAAAGCAAAAATAAAAAAAAAAAAAACAAGAAAACAAAAAAAAAAAAAAAAACAAGAAAAAACTAAAGACAAAAACAAAAATGGAATAAGCAAGTAACAGTGATGCCAATTATAGTCGGCATCCTCAATTTCGAACAATTGGAGATCAGGGTTATAAACTGAGACTGGAGATCTAAGTAGACTTGCTGTCAGTTGAATTTTGTTGAAGCTCACCGGTTGTTACTAACGTGAAAACAGCATAATCTTCTGGATTTCATTACAATCACTCTTCCATTCGTAGTAAAGGCGCTAGAAACAATCATATTTACAATAAAAATCCCACAATGTTCATCTTCATCTGAAGTTTTGAAAATACAAAAGATCAAATACTTACAAAAAAATAACCAAAGACACTCAATGATTTCCAAAGAAAAATCTTCACTTTTTTCGATTCACAAGTGAAGAAGTTGGTAAAGAATTGTGTCAAAGAGCAAGCCAAGGATTGACTATACGAACATATGGTATATGCATAAACCAGAATCCTAGAAAATGAGACGCATAAAATTCTTTGGGATTTTTTGATACAAACAAATCTCCTAATATTGGCCAGACGACCAGACTTAGTGATAGACAAAAGAAAAAAAAAAAAAAAAGAAAAAAAAAAAAGAAAAATACAAAAAAGAGAACTCGCAGAATAGTGGAATTTGCCGTTCCAAATGACCATAGGGTACACCTGAAAGAAAGCAAAAAGAGAGATTACTACCTAGACCTTGCTAGAGAACTGAAAATAAAACAATGGAACATGAAAGTAACGGTGATACCAATTGTAATTGGCGCGCTCGGTACAATCACCAAAGGATTAGTAAAGGGACGGGAGGATTTGGAAATAAGAGGACCAATAGAAACCATCCAAAGTACAGCGTTGTTGAGATGGGCCAGAATACTAAGAAGAGTCCTGGAGATTAAAGGAGACTTACTTTCACTCAAACTTCAGCGGAAAACCATCAGCTAACACTGGTGGAAAAACTCTCAAATGAGCCAAATAATAGAAATCTAAGGAAGAATTGAAACATTCTAGATGTCAACAATTTTAGAATGGTCAACAGGAATGTTGTCTCTTGTACATCAATAAAAGCCAACGAGTATTACAAGTTGTAACATCAATAGCGATAATAATGAGAAGAAGAACAAAAAGAAGAAGAAGAAGAAGAAGCCGGAGAAGAAGAAGAAGAAATTTATATTTGACAAAGTAAGTGTTGAAAAGGAAGGAGAAACAAAATCAGGCTGTAGAGGAAAAAGAAAAAGAAGAAACTAATGTTTGAAAAAAATATAGAAAAGAAAGAAGAAACAAAATTAAACTGGCAGAAGAAGAAGAAGAAGAAGAAGAAGAAGAAGAAGAAGAAGACGCGGGAAATATCCAAATTGAAGAAATCGAAAAATTATTTATGGAATGTAGAAACGATAGAAAGGAAAGGAGAAAGCTGATGGGGGTAGGGAAGAAGAGATAAAATGATGGAGGAACAAAAAAGGTGTCAATAACGCTTCATTCCGAGGATAGGCTGCTTTGTTGCAAGGAAGACTCCCTTTTGTCTTTTGATAAGTCGCTTATCACCTGGAGACAATGCAGGGTTCCAAGTTGCCCCCCCCCTGGCCACCTTAAAGATATAAAAGAGCGAAATGCGTACGAGAACACTGGCTGTGACGAGACGAAAACACTCTTAATTGATTATGACCTGTCACTGTGTTTTTGGCGAATAAAAGAGAGGAGAATCATTTCCTATTTAATTTGCCGAATCACGTGAGATCGACGCGAGAGTTCAAAAGGAATCCACTTCCGGTTTCGGAGCTCAGGCCATATTCTTAACATTTTCTTCACACCAACCCGTCTCTTTCACCTATTATTGTTCTTTTTTCATTATGTTTTTTTTATTATCTTATTTGATTTGATTTGTTCTATTTTTTATTGGGGAGGGAATGATGTTAATCTAGAAAATGCTAAGAATATTAATAAATTTGATATAACAACAACAACAACAACTATACACTGGACCCTTGCCTGCTTAAATGAGGAACAATATCTAACTTTGATAAAAAAACGAAAAGAAAATTATTGAAAAATGGGGGTCGTAAAATAAATATAAAAATCATTATATTTGATTGGGCAAAAAATTTATAAATATTATTCATAAGGACAATGGGCGTATAAAGATTAAACCGATATTAAGTAATGCAAATACCGATTTTTATTTCCTTAGAAATGAAAATAACAATAATAATGATCAAGAAAGCGACCGATAAACATACTAACAAGATGCCAGGCAGTCCCAACCAATATGAAATCCAAAAAATTGCACTTGGTGGAATTGCTCATCTCCTCAGTTGAGCACTATCAATATGACAGAAAATATCACTCAGAGGAGCCAACAAAAAAACATAAATACGTAGAATGCATATAATCAGTACCTTCCCACATCCGGGGTCTTGAGTAAAGACCCGATAAAGGATTATAAAAAATAGAAAAAATAATTGAAAATGAAATTGTCATCTCGGTGGACCACAGAGGAAAATTCAAAGAAAACGAAAAGAAGGAAAAGTACTGGAACCTTTCTAGAGAACTAAAAAAGCTATGGACTATGAGAGTAACGATGACACCAATTATGATTGGCACGCTTGAAACGATCCACTAGGGCTTGGAAAGAGGAATGGAAGAGTTGGAAATCGGAGGTCGAATCAAGATCATCTAAACTAAAGCATTGTTAAGCCAGGCCAGAATATTGAGAAGAGTCCTGGAGACTCGAAGGGACTTGCTGTCATTATACTCGAGTAAAAGTCCATTAGCTAAGGCTGGTGTGAAAAAACTCGCTAGAAATAATAATAATAATAATAATAATAATAATAAGCGAATTCAGCAAATAAACGCAAAATCAGTACAAGACATGCCACAACTGGGTGGAAAAGGGGATCCACTGGGAATTGCGTAAGAAATTGGAATTTGACCATAATACTAAACATATGCACAAACCAAGATCCGTCCTGGATAATGATACATACAAAATTCTCTGATGCAAACAGATCACCTAATTCCAGTCGGAAGATGAGTTAACAAAAAAGACGGAGATAGTTAACAAAAAGACCTTGCCAGGTACTGGACTTCGCCGTCCCAGAGGACCACTGAGTAAAAATCAAAGAAAACTAAAAGAGAGACCAATACTTGGATATTGCTAGAGAACTAAAGTCATTGAACATGAAGGTGACAGTGAGACCAATTGTAATTTGTGTGCGCGGAACGATCCCCCAAAAGCTTGATAAAGAGGCGGCAGAAGTTAGAAATCGGAGGACGAGCCGAGACTATCCAAACTACAGTATTGTTGAGGTCAGCCAGAACACTGAGAAGAGTCATGGTGACTTGAGGAGACTTGGTGTCCCTCAGACTCCAGTGAAAGACCATCAGCCAACGCTGGTGTGAAAAAAATCTCAAAAAAAAATAAAATAATTGTGATAATGATAATACTAATCAAAGAAAGTGAGAGGAGAAATAAGTACCTAAACCTTGCTTGAGAACTGAAAAAAAAAATGGAACATGAAATTGACTGTGATACCAATTGCAATTGGCGCGCTCGGTACAATCACCAAAGGTATAGTAGAAGGACTGTAGGACTTGGAAATTAGAGGACGAGTGGAGACCATACAAACTCCAGCATTATTAATATCGTCCAGAATACTAAGACGAGTCCTGGAGACTTGCTGTCACTCAGACTCCAGGGAGAAACCATCTGGTAACGCTGGTGGGAAAAACTCTCAAAAGAGAAATAATAAGAAAAAAGAACCTATCAAACATTATACGAATCAAACCTATCAAACATTATACCTATCAAACCTATCAAACATTATACGAAAGAGAAATAATAAGAAACAAGAACCTATCAAACATTATACGAAACAAATTAAACTCAATATGTAAATGAAAGTGACAGTTATACCAAAAGTGATTGGTGCTCTTGGTACAGTCACCGAAAAAATTATCAAAGGGACTGGAGCGCTTGGAAATAAAAGGACAAGTGGAGACTGTCCAAATTACTATATTATTGCGAACGGCTAAAATACCGTGAAGAGTTATGGAGACTTGAGGACCTGCTGTTATTCAAACTCCAGTAAAATACCTTCAGCTAATGCTGATATAAACAAATCTCAAGGAGTAAATAATGAAAAAATGATGATAATTTACTTCTTGCGAGTTTTTAATGTCACAAAATGATGGTTTTTCACTGGAGTTTTAGTGACAGCAAGTCTTCTTAGTTCTCTGGGACTTTTTAAAGTACCCTACCTGATTTTAGTCGTCCTTTGATTTAGATGGTATAAATTCTTCCGTTAATCTCCAGTTCTTTGAGTCTCCATTCGTTCCAAGGGACCCAAATACTACTGGTATCACCGTCACCTTCACGTTTCACTACGTATCCCGTTCTTTGGCAAAGTCCAGGTATTCGTTCAGTTTTTTTCCTTTCTTCACTTTTATTTTGTGGTCTGCAGGCAAAATGACAAGTCATCTCTTATTAATCAAATCATGGTTCTGTCCTCTGGCCTGAAATTAACGATCCGTTTCTTTGTGAAAGTCTCAGAGAATTTCATGTGTTTCATTTTAGAGGATAGATTCTGGTTTGCGTATTTGCCATTTGTCAGCATGGAGAAATTTAAATTTCTTGCACAATTATCAATGGATTAATTTTCCGACCCAGTTGGTTCTGTTCTTATATTACTTTTGTGCTCGTTGGCTGCATTTACTTGCAATGTGATTAACTATTTAATCTCTATTACTACGCTTGCTGTTTTTTAGCGTATTTTCACATGGCCCACTCGACTGGGGCTGCAGAATACACTGACCGCATCTCTGCAGTTAGTGTATTCTGCAACGAGTGTCCAGATATGACACTATTCCCCAACGAATGTCCTGGTATGACACTAAATAATCTGATGATGAGGCTTCAGTAATGCTGGAGGTTTGGGGAATGCGAAGTACCCCTTTATTGCCATCGCTCCCAGGTCCACTGTAACCAGGAGTGTTAGCATTAAAATAGAACTGTTTTTAACATTGAAAATGTGTACTTATGCCATAAAACTAAAAAAAGAAAAGAAAGAAAGTATTATCAATTTTTGCGTTGACGTAAGTAAAATTGTTTTGTGCTGCTATTAAAAGGGATTCGTTTCTGTCTTCAAGTTTCCTCTGCGCAACCAAGTCCAGGGCATCTCAAGTGCAATGTCCTTAGTTTGTCGTTTACAGTGACCATTTAGTTGATTTCATCCAATTTTTGTTTTCTAGAATACCAATTTGTTGTTTTTCTATTATTATTGCTGTTACTAACTTCTGTAATTACTCTTTCTTTGCCCTTGTTTATATATTATTCTCCTGACTTGTATTACACCATCCACATAATCGAGCAATACAAGGACCATTGCATGGAAGAAGCAAATGTATTCGGTGATAAAATTTTATTTGGTGCTTTATAAATGGAAGACCCGGAAAATAAAATGAGCGATCTAGAGATCAGAGGAAGAATGGAGACTATCGAGACCACAGCACTTTTAAAATCAGGTAGAATACTTAGATGGATTCTGGAAACTTGAGGAGACTTTCTGTCACTAAGACTCCAGTGAGCAGCCAACAATTAAAACTGATACAATTAAAACTTGCATGGAGTAAAATGATTTTATCGGTTGCCTAAGATATTTTAATTTTAATTTGCACGACTGACTGAGAATATCAGTAACTAGGGAAATAACTATAACTAAGGGAATAATCTCTTTTGGGTCATAAAGCATCTGAATAATGATTTCATTCTCTACCCACTCTCTCTATCTCTTTCTATCTATCTCTCTTGACAGCTTCTGTTTCGTTTTTACGGACGCCTGTAGATACAAAAAGAAATGATTTTGACTGACAGGCATATCATGAGCTCTTTATTATCTTAGCTTTCAAAGCAGCCGACCGACCTGCTGTTGTAACCAAGAAGAGCAAGTGACCAGCAGCAGAAATGTTGACGCAAGTGGCTTCTCAGCCCGGACATTTACCACGGTGAGTTCTTATCGTGTTTCATCTCTCCAAACGAGTTGATGTGGCTTAAGAACAGCCATAATTCGTGCTCACGTAAAAGCTGTTTTTTGAGTTTCAGGCAGAATAAGATTTTGGCGTTTTTTAAAAAGTATATAGATCAATATTAAATATACGAAATAAATTTATTCGTCTCATACAGATAAATGTACAATAACCACACCATTTGGACGTTGTAAGAAGTTTATATACTTTTTCTATTGTAAAATATTTCCCATCATCAAGTTGTGCAGATAGCACAGAGTCCCTTGACTATTACTTTCCATTCATTCCTATTACTCCTGACTGGTCCTCTAGATTGCATCCGATGTATGTTTGTCTTTGTTGCTCAGTCAAAACTGGTGTGTCCACGTGTAGGAGTCCATAGGAGAACTTCGCTTATGAATTCGCAGCACTCCACAAAACAGCAGCTGTAGGGCCACTTGCTTTTCATCACACTATCGAAGAGAAACGAACAAGATATGTTGCACACTGCAGGGAATAATATATATTTATACATCATTGAATTTGTGAAAACGATACACATATTAGCAGCTAGTGGTTTGCGTAGACACATTTTGAGGTCGTTTTTTCTTTCAATAACATCCAGCTTTTCGACAACAGAAAGGAGTCCTTACTCGCACCCCCCCCCAAAAAAAAAACTGGAGGAAGAATTAAAACATCATCAGGGGTGGAGTCCGCGTGGCATAATAGCTAAAGAGTTGGGCTTCCAAATAAGTGAGTTCGAACTCCAGTCGCGCAATTACATTCCCTTTCTGACAAATATACATGAACCCCCTTATATCCCTTCTATGTATTAAATAGTATCATTACTGTTTTCTACAAGGATGGCTTCGACATTAAATAACCAAAGTTTCGGATTTGTTTAGTTTGTTTAACCAAACATCTTCAATAACATGGTTAGGTTTCTTTGCTTAATAGCAATCAACCTTCGGGATTTATAGAATGACAAAGCCTTTCTTGGAGAAGGACAGAAGTGGTATTATTTAAACCATAGCTTTGGGGGATAAGTAATTTCATACCTTTCCCGAGGGTATTGATTTGAAAGGGGATGTCATATAGCGAGTAGAATTCGAACTCGCTTACGTCAATTACGCATTCCAGCAAGTTAGCAATTACAGCAACGGCAAAAGCAGCTATTCTTAAACAGAACCTTTGACATTCCCAGAAAGGTATTAGGATAGATGGAATGCTAGAATTACAAGTTAGTTAACTTATGTATATATGAAAAAACGAGAATAATCATTTAAAAGGTACTTGATTAATCAAAAGTATTTTAATACCGGCATATTGAGCAGTATAAAAAATTAAAAACTATTTACTTAGTTTTATTTCATTACTAAAGCTTTATGACGATCGTGTTTTCCGTTTTTATCAAAAACGCGTGAACCTCTTAGTGTGTATTTACCTAAGCCCTCCGCCACATATAGGATGTGACACAACGTTAATTTCTAAGTGAAGTAAAGTTGGTTTTCGTTACAAGTTTTCCTTCTCCTAAACTGGTGGCCTAACTAAGGCTTAAGGCACTTTTCTGCTCTACTATTAATCCAGAGCTGGAGTGAACTGATGGATTTATGCCTTTTCTGGTAGCATTATTGCAAAGTGAAAAGCCAAAAGCTTCGTGGAGGATTTGAACTTTGTTGTCGGTTCTGTTTCTAACAATGATAACCGTTACAATAAGCGCGCTTCCCATTGCCAACGGTTTCATGATTAACGATGAGATAAAACCAAAAAGATCAGATTCAAATTGTTCATAGTTCACACACACACACACACACACACACACACACACACACACATATATATATATATATATATATATATATATATATATATATATATATATATCATGATAATCAAATCTTACGGATAACATTAATCCTTTGACACTTTCTCACCAACCGTCCCTATTAGCCATTGCTCCTAGCAAGTCCTCTAGACTACATCCAGTGTCTGCATAGAGTTGATGTATATAAGTTTTTAGTGGTCGGCCAACACTGGTGTGTCCATATGTAGTAGTCCATTGGAGAAAGTGGTTTATGATTTCACTCTTACTTCCCATCAATGTCTTGTTTAGCTTGTCTTGTTTGACTTACTTGGATGGTTTGGGAGATGGTTGATAAGCCAAACGGATGCTGTTTTGTGAGGTGCTGCTTTCAGGAATTGTTAGCATTCTTGTGTAGTATCTATCTAGCTTTTTCTCTAAGCATGCGTTAGAGTCCAGGTGGTGCATCCATATAGTCGTACCGATTTGGCCACAATTTGGAAGAAGCCTCATTTTATTTTATAAGGGAGATCAGATTTCCATATAATCGACAACCTTCAATAGCTGTCCATGATATATATATATATATATATATATATATAATATGTTGGCGACTGTTGACGAAGGTGACCCGAAGGTTTCTTCTTCATTAGCAACTACATCGAGGTGGTGGGGAGAGCATTACTTCTTTCCCTGGATTCCTCCATTTTACCCTTGATCCTTACCTTATAAAGGCCGAGTGTTAAGCAAGGAGGTATCAAGTATTATTTGTAAGGGCTCAATCCCAGGTTGTGTCATTCCAATCCTTGCCTCACTTGCCATTGGCGAACACTCTACCCCCTAGACCAATAGCCCTGTATATATATATATATATATATATATAGGTTGGTAGTTTTTTAGAATTTTCAGAATAGACACAGGAAATTTTGGAATTAATTTAATATAAGTATTACTGTATCCTTACGTAAAGTTATTGAAGAAAGTTATATTTATCTAAATTAGTATTAAATCTGGAGTTTTTAGTCAAAATGTATTTAGATTTAAAAAAAAAAAGAAATTAATTTACTATAATTCCAACCGGCAATAAAATAAAAAACCGGAAGTGGGCTAAATGAGGAGAAAACTCTTCACCCCTCTTCTATCCACTCACATCCTTCTTTCCTGTGTCTATTCTGAATTATTTTATTCATAAGATCTGAAGAAGTCCTGTTAATTTTCTTTGGTGTTTTTGATTTATATCAAAAACCCATAACAGGATGGAAATAAATTTATAATCCCAATGTGACCGGTTTTTGTTTTTTCTTAAAGAAATATATATATATATATATATACATTATTTGATATATTTGGCATGGATAATATGGCTCCATTCAAAAACAAATTATAGCAATTTTAAAAGTACTTTTGCTTTGCCCAAATAGGTATTTTTGACAGCTACGAATTTTACTGTACCTAACAATATCATCTACCGACATGAAGACTGCGTTGGAGAAAACTAAAAGTTACCGTAATGTAGTACGGAATCCTCTTGCTAAAATTTGATTTTTTGAAATCAGATCTGACATTTTTTTTAAAATCAAAGTAGGTTGTTACTTTCATTTTTAGCGGAATGAGCAACTTGCACTTATTTTATTATTATTATTATTGAAGATTTTTTCACACCATAGTTAGCTGATGGTTTTTCACAGGAGTCTGAGTGACATCAAGTCTCCTCAAGTGTCCAGGACTCTTCTTAGCATTCTGGCCAATCTCAATAGTACTGAAGGGTGTCCTCGTGGTGTAATCGTTAAAGCGCTGGACTGCGGAATCGTAGTACGCGAGTTCGAATTCCAGTCGCGCAATTACGTTCATTTTCGGACAAATACCCTGGGGAAAGATATCAACCCCCTTATCATCCGAGCTATGTGTTATATAGTACCACTACTGTCATTCTAAAAAATAATGGTTTTGGCACTAAATACCCTGGAAAGTTTGATATGCCATTAAATAAGAAGCAAACAAAATCAACAATACTGAATTTTGGATGATCTCCCCCTCGTCCTCTTATTTCCAAGTCCTCCAGTCCCTGAATTAATACTTTGCTGACTGTACCGAGCGTGCAAATTACAAGTGGTATCAACGTCACTTTCATATTCTATAGGTTTTTCCGTTCTCTAGCAAGGTCTCGGTACTTATCTCTCTTTTCGATTTCCTTCAGTTTCACCCTGTGGTCCACAGGAACAGCAAAGTCCACTATTCAACAAATTCTCTTTTTTTTTGTTTATCACGAGTTCTAGTCGATAGTAAATAATCCATTTGCATCTCAAAATCGCAGAGTTTTTTGTGCGTCTCATTTTCTAGGATGGATTCTGGTTTGTACATATACCATTTGTTCATATGGTCAACTTAAGCTTCTTGCACAATTCCTTGTGGATCACCTTGTCCACTTTGTCGTGTCTCGTCTTATACTCTTTATTTGTTAATTTGCTGCATTCGTTTATTATTTGATTGATCGATTCATCTTTATCACCCCATAATCTATATCAGTTATTTTGTTGCGTCTTGTCTATTCTTGCTTTGACATTGTCCTTATGGCGTTGTTTTGTGCTGCTATCAGAAGAGATTCAATATCTCTAAGGTTTCCTTCCTTCGCCCTGTCCAAGTTTTCTCGTGTGAGATTTCGCTTGTTTGTTGCTTGAAATAACCATACTGTTGTTTTTCTTCTCATTTTTGTTTTCAGATTATTTTTGTTCTGTTGATACTTGTGTTTCTCTATTGTTTCTGGTGGCTGTAATCAATCTTTCTCCACGTTTTTTATGTAGTCTTCATCTCGTTTTATCGATGCATCGACGTTATCTTGAATGCTGGTAAGTCCTGTTCCTCTTTCCTTTGACACCTACAATCTGTCAACGTCATCTCTGGGATGTGAGGCCTTATACATTTTCATATGTTTTCTTGGTCCATTTGTTGAAGTTTTCTCATCCACTTGAAGAATGGTCCCAAGAATCTTACAAGGATACAGCTCAGGTATTCATCCCTTTGATGAGATTTCTGCTATGTCGTTTAGTTTGGAGTTGTTTTCACATTCTCCTTTTACATTTTTTCTTTCATATCCGCATGTTAAATGGTGTCTGCTTCCAATATCCCCAAGTATTTGTAACTTTCCCTTTCCCGGAACGTTTTTATTTCATCTTGATTAGGTAGTTCTATTCCCTCCGTCATATGCTATTTTCGCATTTTTCTGTCAAAATCCATCCCTATATCTTCACTATATATCCTCATAGCCTGTATAAATTTTTCCATGTTTGAGGTTGTCCATGGTGGTTGATTTTTTTCTTGCAATTTAGTAAGTTTGTATTTGCCAATGCATTTCCTGGTTATGTGATTGAGTGCCATCATCGTTATTACAAATAGTAATGTTAATAGCACATCTCCATGGAAGATCCCTCTCTGGATTTTCACATCAGTTAAACATTTTTCTCTAGCTGTCAGTTCGTCTCTCCAGTTTTCCATGGTATTTTTGATAACCATTATGATTTCGCCGGATATCTTTTACACTGTCAATCCACGTCATAGCAAATTTTTTTCATCTCGTCTTACTGTCTTTGAAGATGTGTTGATCAATATAAAGTAGTTCTCCTATACTCTGGTCCACTTGCGGCATGCTTTCTGTTCTTCGGGGAACAGTGCACAGCTTATTTGCAAATCGTTTATCTCCTCCCTAATTTATGCCGTTAGTATTTTCAACATCATCGGTTGGCAAGTGCGTGGGAGATTCCTTTTTGAAGGTATTTCTGGATCAGAATCTTTTTTTTTTGTCATCCATTTGGCTACTTTCGTTCTTGTAGACATCTATTCATTTCGATAGCCAGTCTGTCATGGATGGAAACGAATTTTTCAAACCAGTATCTATGTAAGCCGTCATGACCTGGCGTTTTCTCGTTTATTACTTTTTGGAGCGTTGCTCTGAGTGAATCGAAGTGTATTTTCGCCTTTGGTCCTTTTCTCTATTTTACCATGCTACTTATCTATTCGACTTTACGGTCCTGTTGTCTTCGTTCCCATATTTTGCTCCAAAATTGTTTTGTTTCCTTCTCATCCGATTCTTAGTATGCTTTCGCACATTCTCCCCCAATTTGGTGGTAGATTTTTTTTTCGTTGGAATGTCCTGTTTTGTCTGTATTGTTTTATCCTGTCTCGATATCAATTTAGTCTTCCTTTTTTTATCAGTACCTTCTGGTTTATTTCCTCGAGTCGTATTGTTTTTTTTACTTGTTGAGTTGCTTTTTTCTTTTTGTCCTAACATTTTCCAGTGTTCTTCTGTCTTATCATTTTATTATTACACTGCTCCAACATTTATGTAGTTGGGCACTTTTCAAAATGCATTGTTCATCTTAACTCTTTTTTGGGGGGAAGGGGCAGTGTAGTGGTTAGCAAGCTAAACTATCAGACCGTAGTCTGTGAATTCAGTTATCACAGGAGGTCTCTAATTTCTCTTCTTATGCCAAACGAAGCTTAGCATAAAACATATCCGCCTAGATGTTCTTGTTATTCACAAAATTAGTTTATAAAAAAACAGAACCCCCCCTAAAAAAAACAAAACAAACCCCAAAACAAACATGCAATTCTTGGTAGCAAGACAGTAATGCAACAACATTTTACACTTGGTGGATTTGCCCGAAAAATCAGCGTACAAAATTCTGGTTTTAATTAGACCCCGAACTTTCTCTCTCTCTCTCTATCTATCTATGCTTGCGCACGATTAGAGGTATGAATAGATATTTTCTCACATGTCTGCGTTTAGTTAATCTGCAATTGATTCTGACAAAAGAAAAGTTCGATGAAAATGGGGAAATGATGAAGGAAGAAAACCATGTCGCCGTAAGGAGGAATATGCTGACTTAATTTGACGGAAGGAAGAGGACTATTTTGCAACGCGCAGTATTTGGATCACCGCTGGCAGTCGGCTGCCCGCCATCATCACGAGTTAATAGGCAAAGCATGAATCTAGAGAATTTAGCAAACATACAACACTTTCACTTGAAATTTCTCTCTTCAGCACCATGAATGACTTTCTTTCTTTCTTTGGGTAGAGTATTGCTTTTTTACTCTCTTTTCATTCTTTCATTCTTCTTTCTTTTTTATTATTTCATACCTTACTCTCTGTATGGTATTGTCTTTCTTTCTTTCTTTCTTTCTTTCTTTCTTTCTTTCTTTCTTTCTTTCTTTAAGGGTATGTTATGGTCATTTTCACTGTCTTTATTCTATTTTCTTTCTTTTTTCTGATATCAGACCTTACAATCAGATTAATTATTTCTTTCTTTCTTTCTTTCTTTTTTTCTTTCTTTCTTTCTTTCTTTCTTTGATTAAACTATTTTTGTTTGCTTCTTTAAAAAGTCAATCCTTTCTTTTTCTGTCTTTTCTTTATTTACTAATTCAAATTCATTTAGTATGGTATTTTCGTTCTTTCTTTCTTTTTTTCTTTCTTTCTTTCTTTCTTTCTTTCTTTCTTTCTTTCTTTTTAGGTAGGTTAGGATCATTTTCACTGGCTTTTCTTCATTTCATTTTCTTTCTTTTTTCTGATGTCAAACCGTACTATCAGTATTGTTCTTTCTTTCTTTCTTTCTTTCTTTCTTTCTTTCTTTCTTTTTTTCTTTTTTTTTTCTTTTTTTCTGTCTTGTTTTTGGGCATTTTATTGTCTTTTTCTCTCTCTTTTCTTTATTTTATATTTATTTCTGTTTTCATTATTTCATATATCTTTTTAGTATGGTATCGTATTCTTTCTTTCTTTCTTTCTTTCTTTCTTTCTTTCTTTCTTTCTTTCTTTCGACAATTCTTTCTTTCTTTGATTCGGCTATTCTATTTGTCTTTCATTTTTTGTTTGTTTGTTTCTTTCTTTCTTTTATTCTTTGAGTTGATTTTTCTTTCTTTGAATTAACGATTCTTTCTTTCTTTCTTTATTGCTTTCTTTTATTGGTTAAAATCCTACCAGATGAAGGATGTAAACTCTCCAATATAACAGTTCTTACGCTTTGGAATTAACCTTGATTGCATCGGTTGTACCAGGCCTCTTAAAAACGATCAAATCTGACGTCAAATTCAACAAATTTTTAATAAAAATACATTCAAATTGGTTGGGAATTTTGTCATAAAGATATAGCATTTGCCACAAATCTATAACAAACAACAACATTTTATCAAAAAACATACACACAACCACAAAGACGAATATATTCAAATTATATTTCTGTTGCATTTTTTAAAAACTTTGTTACGCTAGATTTTTTGGAAGAAATCTATTTTTTGCTAAAAATAAATAATCCTATTTATGAAAATAAATGCTGCAAGCGAACAGAGAGATGGCCATTTAAATGCATGCATGTATCTACGAGATAAAGCACACGCAGAAACATCCATCTACCGTCATACATTATCTATCTACCTATCTATCTAAACTGATCATTATCTAAATATCTCTGTCAATTCATTTTCTTTTATTTGTTTTTCTCTGTCTCTATTTGTGTCTGTCTGTCTATCTGTCTGTCTATATATATGTACATCAATCCATCAATCTCAGTCATTTAATATCTATATTCAGTCTCTATTGATTTACAGATCTATCTATCTATCTATCTATCTATTTATCTATCTATCTATCAAAGGAAACCCTTTGCTTGTTCGTGTTTGTTTTTAAGCCTTTCAAATCTACATCCTTCGATGATCCTAGCTGTTCTGCAAGATTATGAGATAGAAAGAAAGAAAGAACGCTTACTTAGAAAACTTATTGTAGAAGTTTGTTTTTAAACGCAACAATGACGTGATATTTCGTAAAATTATTCAATTCATTGATTATATTTTTAAACTTGAGTATCAAAATAAAAGAAAGAAAACTTATCATATCTGTATTTTCCATTGTTACTGCTAATAATATAAATAATATATTGATATATAAATAATATAATAATATAAGTTTTTTTTTCGTTTATGAATTCTATAAAAATTGCTAAAACCTGTAGATAATCCCTGTTTTTGAGCAATAGCACTAATATCATTTGTTTTGATTGGTTGGTTGGTTGGGTTTTATGGCATATCAACCTTTGAAGGTTATTTAATGTCAAATCCATTTTTATACATATAATCAATTCTATTTCAAACAATTCATTTTAGCATGAGTACACAGTTTAATTGTCAAGAACATTTCTATTTCAAGTTATCCAGTTTAGTAAAACAGTTCTAATTCAACCAATTCAATTTACTATAAATATAGATTTTGTTTAACCACACTTAAATGTCTGTATGAAACAATTCAGTTTAGCGTAAGTACAGTTTCAATGTCAAAAACAGTTCCATTTCAAACAATTCAATTGAGCGTACGAAAACAGTTCCATTGCAAACAATTCAGTTTAGCATAAGTACACAGTTTAAATATAAGCACCAAGATTAATTGTCAAAAACATTTCTATTTCAAGCTATTTAGTTTAGTCAAACATTTTTAATTCAAACAATTCAGTTTTGCATAAGTACGCAGTTTAGTTCTATTTAACCCATAGATTGGGTCCCACCAGGTGCTACCACTCCGGACCTGGGAGCGATGGCAATGAAGGGGTACTCTGCATTCCCCAAAGCCCCAGAATTACCGGAACCTCACCCTCAGATTGTTTAGAGTCATACCAGGACACTCATTGCGGTGGGGGGGGGTCTTACCTATCTTCAGAGGTGCAGTCGGTGTATTCTACAACCCCAGCCAAATGGGCAAGATTTGTTTTCGTCAAGTTTCTGTGTTTAAAGGCATGTCAACCTTTGTAGATCATTTAATGCCAAAGACTTTCTTCTTGAAAATCAGTAGTGATACCATTTAACCCATAGCTTGGAGGATAAGGTAGTTTATACTTTTCCCACTGGTACTAATCCGAAAGGGAACCTAATAGCACGACTGGAGTTCGAACTCGCTTACAACGATGTCGCAGTCCAGCACGTTAGCCATTACCCGCTCCTCAAATAATATTGTTCTTCTCTTCATAATAAATAATGATTTTTTTCTTTTCTTCTTCCGTCTAGCTGATACCACTTAGTGTCTTCAAATAATGCAAAAAAATCATTCTGATTCTCATCAAGACATGCTGACAATATAGATGCTTTTTCACTATCCATCCCTATTGACGATAGCTCTTAGTAAGTCCTCTAGACAGCATCCAGTGTCTCGACAGAGCTGACAAATGTGAGTTTTTGCTTGTTGGTCATAACTGGTGTGTTCACGCGTAGTAGTCAAGACAAAATCTCTTAAGAGTTCGTCTTTACTTCCTCAGCAATTCTTTGTATGTATGGCACGTCTACTCTGGTTCGTTTCGTTTTTGGGGTTTATGGCATATCAACCTTTGTGGGTTATTTAATGCCAAATTCTGTTTATATATATATATATATATATATAATCTAAGATTTCTAAATGAAAACTTTGGAGATAACATTTTAGATAACAGGATCTCATTCGTTTGCACGCGATTAAATGGTTTCAATTCGTTTTGTTTTGTTTTGTTTCATGACACATCAACCGTTGTAAATTATTCAATGGCAAATCTATTTTTATACATATAAGCAGTTACACTTCAAACAATTCAGTTTAGTATAAGAATAGTTCTTTCTTTACACACAGTTAAATGTCAAAACAGTTCCATTTCAAACAATTCAGTTTAGCATAAGTACACAGTTTCAGTGTCAAAAACAACGCAATTTGAAACAATTCAGTTTAGTCTACCAAAAAGGTTCCCTTTCAAGCAATTTAGCTTAGCAAAAGTTCAGTTTAGTTCTATTTGACCCATAGATATGGTCCGAGTGGATTTGGGAGCGATAGCACGGAAGGGGTAGTCCGCATTCCTCAAAGTGCCAGCATTACTAGAATATCATCGTCAGATTGTTTGGTGTCATATACAGGACACTCGTTGGAGGAGTTTTACCTCACTGCAGAGAAGCAGTTGGTGTATTCTACAGCCCAGGCTGATTGGGAAAATTTAACCTTGGATGGTTTGTGAGATGAGAAGTAAGTGGTCGCAAAGGTGCTGTTTTATAGGCTTTATTTGTCTCTGCCACCCACCAAACAGGATTTGACAAAAAGGTCAATGACCCTAAGGTCGATTATATTTGGGATTGGGGGAGAGAAAGGTCGGGCATGAGCCGAGGCTTGAGCCCTGTTGGTCTCTGCTGGTCATCTGCCCACTTTGTGCAATGTGGGCCAAATGAGCCTAGCTGGTCATGGACCCAAATCTGGGTCTAGGCACGTATGCCTGATTATAGCTTAAACTGGACAGCAAGGTCCAATGCTATTCGAGGTGGGGGTCAAATGTATCAATGTTGCAGCTCGCCCATTTGAATGCGGACCAACCGAAGCCAGGGCCTTACGGCCTCAAATCTGCCTTTGTTGGACAGCGCTCGCTAACGTCAAAGCCAACAGCAAATTAATGCCGTCGGCTTCGACGCCGTAGCAGAGGAGTCAGTTAAATACATACGGTCTTATTCTACTGAAATCTCAGGTTCTTGTTTGATCTCCAACGTTAAGCAAAAATGAACCTAATCAGTACTTAAATGGGTGCTGCTGTTTTATAGGGCCTTTCTTTCAGGGCTTGTTCAGATTAGTACGCATCATTCTTGTGCATTTACCATATGGATTTATCTCCAACAGTTTTGTGCAAGTCCAAGTGGTTCAACTATACAGTAGCATGGACACAGTCACAGCTTGGAAGAATTCATATTTTGAGAACTGACAAAGTCTTGAATACATTTAATGAAGCTCTTCGCTTATAAACATTGTTTAGTTTGTCACGCTGGTTGCTAAGACTTCTGGTCACCCATTTAAGTACTGATTAAGTTCATAGTTTCTTAACATTGGTGATCAAACAAGAACCTGGACTTTCAGTACAACTAGACCGTATGTATTTAACTGACTCCTCTGCTACGGACAGGATGGGACCCAAGGTCGAGTTTTAAGCTAGACTGGATTCAGAGTTTTCTTCTCCCTGACTGGTTGACTTATGTAAAGGCTAATAAACTTAGGCTAATAAACCAGACTGCCCAACTATCTTCCTATATTTAGGAGCAGATGGATTCATGCTTTTCTCAGGACTATTGGCGTGCCGTGAAATGCATACAGCCTCACCTAAGGTTCGAACACGTGTCACCGATTCCAATTTCGGCGATGCTAACCGTGTGTGAGTTGACCGTAAGTCACTTTAAATAAAGTTACGTCAAACGAAAAAGTTCGATAAACTGTGAAAAAAATCAGGAAATATATTTCCAGTATGTCTTATTGCCACGTAATTTATTTCATTTACATAAATTTGCAGGAAATTTGCAAAATGGCGTTTGACCTGAAAGTTGAGCTAGAAAAAGGGAAAATTGCACCCACGTGAATTTATCGATTCTTGATCATCAATGAAAGTAGGATATTTCTTGCAGATATTTAAGAACTGAGTTAATATTATTAGGTATTATTTATAACCAAACTCTACAGCAATGAGACTTTATAAGTAAATGTAAAATTGAAAAAAATCCATGGCAAAAAATAAAATTGTATAAATATGTATGGACACCAACGAATTAAAACTTTTGCTATTAGAGTTTCAACGCTCTAGAGTTTGGTCATGAATAATACCAGATAATATTTGTCTTGATTGCAAAATGAAAAACCTTGATATTTTTGGTTAAAAGAACATTAACATTTTATTAAATTTCTTATTATTTTCTACCATGACTGCATCTAGTTAATCTGCGATTAAATCTGCCAGGGAAAAGCATTTTCAGTCTGTTCGATCTTAATTGGTTGCTACTTCAGCCTCGTGCTAAATTAAGCTCTATGAATGATTACTAATCCCTTGAATAAGATACGAGAGGATGTACTTATTTTGTGGTTTGGCTGGTTGGGTTTTATGGATTATCAACTCTTATACGTTATTTAATGCCAAATCCTGCAGGCCCAATTGGTTAGTTGGCTAGTTGTTTTGTTTTACGGTGTATCAACGCTTTTTAGGTCATTTAACGCTAAATTAAATTTTAAACAAGTCAGTTTAATATAAGTATGATTTTGTTTACGAACAGTTAAAATGTCAAAACAATTCAGTTCAATGTCAAAAGAGTTCTATTTCAAACAATTCAGTTTAGCATAAGTACACAGTTTAGTTCTATTTAAAAACGGTTCTATTTCAAACAGTTCAGTTTGGCATAAGTACGCAGTTTCTATGTCAAAAACAGTTCTATTCTAAGCTATTCAGTTTAGCAAAAGTTCAGTTTAGTTTTTTGACCCATAGATAGGACCATATCAGGCTAGAGTGGACCTGGGAACGATGGCAATGAAGAAGTGCTCCGCATTCTCTAAAGCTGCAGCATTACTGGAACGTCACCATCAGATTGTTTAATGTCATATATCCACGACACTCATTGCGGGAGTGGGATTACCCCTCTCCAGAGAAGCAGTTGGTGTATTATTCAACTGCAGCTGACAGGGCCCTTGAAACTAAACAATATGATGGTGAGGCTCCAGCCTTAAGTCTTCGGGGAATGTGGACTACCTTTTTAATTGGCATCGCTCCCAGGTCCACTCTGGCTCGGAGTGGTAGTACCTCATAGGGTCCAATCTATGGGTTAAATAGAACTCTTTGACATTAAAACTGTGTGCAAATAAATAACTTATGCTAACTTGAATTGTTAGGTTTGGTTTAGCTTGTTTGGGTTTTATGGCCTATCAACCATTGTTGGTTATTTAATGCCAAATCCATTTTTATACAAATAAACAGTTCTTTATCAAACGGTTCGGTTTAGCATAAGTACTCAGTTTAATTGTTAAAAACATTTCTATTTCAAACTATTCAGTCTAGTCAAACAGTTCTAATTCAAACGATTCAGTTTAGTATAACTATAGATTTTATCAAAAGCAGTTGTATTTCAGACAATTCCGTTTGGCGCAAGTACAGTTTCAGTGTCAAAACAGTTCAATTTCAAAGAAATCAGTTTAGCATAAGTACGTAGTTTAATGTCGAAACAGTTCTATTTTAAGCATTTCAGTTTAACCTAAGTACGTAGTTTAGTTCTATTTGACCCATAGATAGGACCATATCAGGTGCTACCACTCCGGGCTAAAGTGTACCTGGGAGCGATAGCAATAAAGGGGCACTTCACATTCCCCAAAGCTCCAGCATTACTGGGACTTCGCCATCAGATTGTTTTGTGTCATACTAGGATACTCGTTGGGGATGGTTCTTACTCCTCTCCAGAGAAGCAGTTGATATATTCTATAGCCGCAGTCGCCAGGGCAATGAAATTTTAGAAATAAAACTGTTTAATCATTTTACTGTGTTTAAACAAATGACTAATATTCAATCGAGTTGTTGGTGATACATAGCTATACTTGGAACCATTTAACACAGTGAAAAAGAATGCAGTTAGGTTCGTTTAAAAACATCATCATCAAAATGTGTTTACAAACCATACATATTTACGATTTATGTATAAAGAGGATTTTACATTAAATAAGCTACAATGGTTAATATACCATAAAACCAAACCAAATCCTATTTATAAAATATATCTATAATTTGACAATGAATAATTTGTAGGTAGCATTTTAAACAAGAGGTCATTTATTTGCACCCAGTGAAATGGTTGCAAGTATGGCTATCTTATACTAATAGTTTTTCTTGCACACTGATAAATGGCTTCAATTATTGCTATGCTACACTTACACTTAAAATGAACATCAGTCATTACTTAGAATATTTTGATTATTGATCTCATCTTTATTGTTATAATCCTAACGTTTCGGCCGAGATATCTTTCGGTTTTCTTTTGGTGTTTCCTGCCGAAGTCGGTGGTCCACACAGAATCTTAAACTGAATTCTCTATTTGAACCATAGGGTAGATTGTCCCAATTCTCTTAAGCATAAGCGGTTACAAGTGTTAAGTTATTGTAAATATTCCCTGATAGTTTTACCTGTTGTTGGGATTGAACCTGAGACTTTTACATTAATTTCACGCAGAAGCACCTTGACAACCAAACACCTTATTCACCGCGCCATGTGTCCGACATATTGGCCGATATGTGATTATAACAATAAAGATGAAATATTCTAAGTAATAATGATTATCAAGCTTCACCTTGAAATTTAGGCAAATAACATTAGTCATTTGTTTTCACGCGGTTATATAGTTAAACAGTTTTATTTGACCCATAGGTGAGATAGAAACAGGTACTAACATTTTGAGACAGAGTAGACCAGGCAATAATGGCCTTGAAGAAGTATTCTACATTTCCCAGAATTCCAAAATTGGAGCCTCACCATCAGATGCAGTTTAGTGTTATGTGCAGGACACTTGTTATTTTTTCTTTCTTTTTCTCTTATTCTATCAATCTATCGATCTGTAATGATGCAGTTGATGAATTCCAGTCCCAGGAGACTGAGCTTCTAAAGAAAACTTATATTTTTAATTAAAGTACATATATTTTGGATAAATTTCCACACGTTTTAAAAAAACTTCCTTTTTTTTAAATTCAATTATGATTTTATTGGTCTAGTGTGTAGAGTGTTCGCTAATAGTCCGGGTTCAATCCCAGGTCACGTCATACCAAAGACTTTAAAAATGGTACTTGATACTTCCTTGCTTAACACTCAACATTATAAGGTAAGTATCGAGGGTAAAATGGAGCAATTCAGGGAAAGGAGTCGAGCCCTCCCCTACACCTCAGTGTAGTAGCTATTGAAAAGGGAGCCTTCTGGTCGCCCTCGACTATGGTCGCTAACTTACGTATATTTTGGATAAATTTCCACACGTTTTAAACAAACTTCCTTTTTTTAATTCAATTATGATTTCATAAAAAATTATATACAATTATTTTCGTGAAGAACTGATCTATTACTTGTTTTGCTCCAAAAGTTTCTGTGTCGATAATGGTTTTAAACAGATTGGTCGAACTTATGCTATGTATGCAGATGTGTTCCTCAAGGCCAACGAAAGAAATATTTCCTCAATGAAATGGGAAGTAGTATTACTGAAGGCCGCGAATCCAGTAAATTAAATATTATAGATTTTCGCCCCTTGATGACGGAATTTGAAACGTTGCATTTTTATCTGCTTCGCATACGAAGCCTCCTGCGTGTTGAAGATATAATTTTTTTTCTTTCGTTCTCTCTTTCTCTCTCTCTCCCTCCCTCTCTCTCTCAGACATTCTTTGCTGATCCAGTTAATAATCTCTTGACCTGTGCTTTTAACGTGATCTTAGAAAGATCTAAGTTTCTTTCCTTCTGTTTTGTTTCTCTCCCTACCCACCAAATTTTTCTCCTTTCCTCTTTAGTTCTCTTTTTTTCTTTTATATTCCTTCATTTTCTTTGTTAGTTTTTTCTATCTATCTATCTATCTATCTATCTATCTATCTATTTTTTAATTGCTTCTTTTTTTCTTTCCCTCCCCCTGCTCTCTCTTTATTTCTTCTTTTCCATATATTTTCTTTTTTTCTATCTTTTTCTCTTTGACGCTGCATCTTTGTCACTTTTTTATTTCTCTCAATTCTTTTCTTCCTTTTATCTCTCTATAGCCCCTCAGTCTTTATTTCTTCCCATATTGTTATCTTTTTCATTCTCTTTCTCTTTGTCTCATTCTCTGTCTCTCTTCGTCCATCTCTCTTTCTACCGGCTTATTTTTCTCTTTCTTTCTTTCTTTCTCACTGTTTCTCTTTCTCTTTCTATCTCTGTTTCTTACTCTCCGTTCATTTCTCTTCATTTTTCGTTATTCGTCTCTATTTTATTCCCTTACACTCATATATATATATATATATATATATATATATATATATATATATATATATATATATATATAATGACACTTACATATATATATATATATATATATATATATATATATATATATATATATATATATATATATGTCATTCTCTGTGAAAGTTTATAAGGTTTTAATTTTTAACTAAAAGATTTATATGTAGATATGTACAATGTGTAAGATGTGCAGATTGTGTTTATTATACAAATAAATGCGTGCACACACACATACACACACACACGCACGTGTACACATGCAAAAACACAGACACCACTCTCTCTCTCTCTCTCTCTCTCTCTCTCTATGTATATATACATATATATCCAAGGGACGTTCAAATGTTTTTCAACCTCACCTAGAAAGATGGGCATAGCTGGTCATTTTTGTCTTTGGAACGTACTACTTATTGAACTAGAAAAAGTAATTAAGACTTTTCTAGTTTTATAAGAAGTCGTAGTGTGTAGCCACAGCAAAAATATTCTGCTTTGCTCTTCTTTTTACGTGAAGCTGAGAATTTTTCGAGCGACACTTATAAATATGCAGGACACTGCTGGAGAAGCATGGACGAACTCATAAGTGATGCACTGTTATGGACCCCCACACATGGCCGTGCAAAAGCAGGATGACCAGCACGAACATACATTCAGCAACTATGTGAGGATACGGGATGTTGTCCAGAAGACTTGCTTGAGGCGATGAACGATAGGGAAAAGTGGCGAGAGAGGGTCAGGGATATCCGTGCTACCAGCACGATATGATGATCATGATGTATATATCGGTTGATCGAAAAGTTATTATATTTTTCTAGAGAAGATTTAAAAACAAACATGTGTTAAATTCATTTAAAAAAATTGAAAATATAATCACCTACATTTTCACGTGGGTGTGTCTGCGTCAGTGTGTGTTCATATTCATACCGTTGGTATATGCCTACTCATAAGTATATTGCTCTGTAATATACTTGTGTATATATATATATATATGGAAAGTAAACATTAATTGTAAAACTTTCATGATATATAATCAATCGTGCAAATTTTTTTCTGGACTCATCAATAAAAAGGTAAAACATACATTCTTGACTTTTTTACAACTTTTCTAAATATGGACTGTCATTGAAAATGAAGGCTGATTACATCTCTGATTATTCAAATGGGTTTAATTAATTTTTGTTTTTATACAGTCTTGGGTAAAACGTATATATATATATATATATATGTTTGTTTGTGTATGTGCGTATTGTACGTAGTTTTGTTTGAAATCCAGGAAGGAGCACCCACAAAACAGCTGCTCACAAACCATTTGCTTCCTATTTTACAAGTAATCCAAGTATGATAAACAAGACACGCTGGGTACTGCTGATGAATAAAGACGAAATCATAAGCGATGTTCTCCCATGATCTCCTACACACGGACACGTTAGCCCTCTCTGACCAGCAAAGAGCAGAGTCTTATATGTCTGTTACCGCGCCTACACAATCCTGTCTTTCACTAGGAACAGTTCGTTCAAACGTATCGACATCGTTTTTTTGTTTTTGTTTTTCCACTATGCACTGATTCATCTAGACTTATAATAACATGATGTCCAGGTTTTAGATAGTATATATATATATATATGTTTTACAATTAATGTTTACTGTGTGCGGACACTCTGTGCTGTCTAGAGGACCTACCAGGAGCAATGAACGATTGTGCCGAATTGAGTGTGAGAGAGAGAGCGAGAGAGAGAGAGAGAGCGAGAGAGAGAGAGAGAGAGAGAGAGAGAGAGAGAGAGAGCGAAGAGACTAAGCAGGACTTGTCGGTGATATATATATATATATATATACATATATATATATATACTATCTAAAACCTGGACATCATGTTATTATAAGTCTAGATGAATCAGTGCATAGTGGAAAAACAAAAACAAAAAAACGATGTCGATATGTTTGAACGAACTGTTCCTAGTGAAAGACAGGATTGTGTAGGCGCGGTAACAGACATATAAGACTCTGCTCTGAGTAATTTTTTCTTGTTTCCTTGATTGAAATTTCATTGCAAGGTTAAGATTTGTTGGAGATACTGAAATAATGTGACTTCGAATCTTATTGAAAAACATGCCTTGATCAATCGAAAATCACCTGAATGCATATATTTGATGCCCAGGAGACTATTCTGAAGAAAATTAAAAATATATTTATTGTTCATTTGTCTTGGTAAATACAGCATCTGTCTTAATATCTATCTATCTATTTATCTGCACACACACACACACACACACACACACACACATATATATATATATATATGTGTGTGTGTGTGTGTGTGTGTATAAAACATATATAAAACATGCCAGTTTAGGTCTGCCAACAAAGTCTTGCTTACATCAGCGGTGTTCGAACACAAGATGCAGCCTAGAAACCTGCAAGGCCGTGGATGATAGTGATGGATGTAGAGAGAGAGAGAGAGAGAGAGAGAGAGAGAGAGTCAGAGAACCCTGTGCTTCCAGTGCGACTTGATATATATATATATATATATATATATATATATATATATATATGAGAATTTTACAAATACATAGACTGATATACAAAGCTCAAGAAGTGTGGCTCAAGAAGACTAAAAAATTCTATTTTTATCTACGGTGAATTTTTTCATTTCAAATTTTATTCGTTTTCATTTTCATTAAAGTTGCTTTCCGTTTATTTGCAAATTTTGAAAGATTTCATTAAACGTAAGTAACAAAAATAATATGAAACTAAAATTAAAAAAAGATTATGAAATGATGAATATTTTAAAATGATTACAAAGATACATATTTGTGTTGCATGTAGTTGGAGACCGTTATTGTTAAATTGATTTTGGAATTAAATACCAACACATGACATTGTTAAAAAAAAAGGAAGAAAGCAATTTATATCATTTACAGTATTGGCACGATTGCTTTTATCTTTATTGTTATATTCACAACGTTTCGGCCGATGCATCCTTCGAACTTTACCAGATGTCGACACGAAACATCTGAAGAAGGCCGAAGGACACATCGGCCTAAACGTTGTGAATATAACAATAGAGATGAAAAGAATAGTTCGAATACTCTAAATGATAAAAATTATCAAGCTTTATTACAGAAATTTCGACAAATAACAACCAATTAAATTAAATGATTAACTGGAATATTAACTTGTATCAATATAACCGTTGGGAAAAAAGAGTGATTTCGGCATTAAATAACCCAACAACAGTTGACATGCCGCAAAACCAACCAGCAAACCAACCAACCAACGTAATGAAATGATTAATTGGAATAATTACGTGAAGCAATAAAATTGTGGGCAAAAATGACTGACCTTGACATTAAGTAACCTAAGAATAGCTGACATGACCAATAACAAATGAACGAAATCAACCAAAGCAACATTGTGGGTATTTACAAACGAAGTGGACTGATACAATTAATAAATTCACATTTTGTGTCTCCGGATTAACTCATCGATCCAAGTGTGAAAACTTAAATAGACGAATGCTTATATTAGTAATAGGGAAACCCATATAGTTGTCTCCAAATATATACAGGTAAAAATATATATCAGTCTATGGGTAAACACGTCCCTTCGGTAAATACGAACCCTTCATTCTGGGCCGTGTGTCACTGTATGTTCCTTACTGAACAATGCCAAACTTTAATACAGGCTCAGGTTTTAATGGTCGGAGCGGATTTCTATCTATCTATCTATCTATCTCATTTCCCATCTATCTATCTATCTATCTATCTCATTTCCCATCTATCTATCTATCTATCTATCTATCTATCTATCTATCTATCTATCTATCTATCTATCTATCTATCTCATTTCACATCTATCTATCTATCTATGGGTGTCCTCGTGGTGTAATGGTTAAAGCGATGAACTGCGGAATCGTAGTACGCGAGTTCGTACTCCAGTCGCGCTATTACGTTCACTTTCGGGCAAATACCCTTGGGAAAGGTATGAACCCCCTTATTCTCCCTCCAGCTATGAGTAAATAGTAGGACGGTCTAGGTTCTTCAGCCTTGGTGAGGCAACTAGTCTAGGAGAAGGAAAACTCTGAATTAAAACCTGTTAAACTCCGCTTAAAAATTGACCTTGTGTCATATCCTGCCCGAGCGGAGGGGTTGGTAAATAGTATCTATCTATCTATCTATCTATCTATCGTGTTAATATATGCTGTTAAATCTTACCATAAAAAGTTAAATAAAAGCATAGGAATGTTTGTATGTAAATCTAGGAGATATTACATTTCGTCTACTTGTAAATTATTGTATGTAAATAAATTTTCATGTAACAGTGCGATGGGCTAGAGCTGCATCATTAAAATAATGCAACGCAAAATCCGTGAACAGTGCAACATACAAAAATATCAAATTATAAATATATAATTTATACACACATTGTAAATTATATGCATTCACCGATATATATATATATATATATATATACAAACATATATCGGTAAATACATATACACACACGTATGTATGTGCGTTCGTGTCCGTGTGAGTTCATACTCATACGACTAGTATACGCCTCCGTATAAATATATTAGTGTGAATATAATCGGATTACATGGGAAGGACATATATATATATATATATATATATATATATATATATATATATAATTCGTAGTTACAAATATGCATATGAATACATATATAGAAAGAAACAGGTACATACATACAAATAAACATCTATATCTATATCTTCCTCTCTCTCTCTCTCTCTCTATATATATATATATACATACATATATACATACACACACACACACACACACACATATATATATATATATATATATATATATATATATATATATATATATATACACACAGAGGCATGCATATATATATATTCAAATGCATGGTTAAGATTTTTCTTGTCCACAAGCCTAATCTACATATATAACACGCACACACACAGACACACACACACATATATTGTAAATACTGCTTTATATGAAGATTATTTGAAAGTGTTTATAATTATTCCATATGTATAAACGTAAATAAATGATTAATCTACGCATTTATATATGAAATACATATAAACACACACACACACACACACACACGCGCCCTCTCTCTCTCTTTCTCTCTGTGTGTCTCTCTCTCTCACACACACATATATATACATGCAACAATTCGGTTGCCTACGAATAAAAACCAATCTTTCTCTCATCGTTCTCTTAACTTTTTCTTTCTTTCTCTCTATCCACCCGCCATATATATATATATATATATATATATATATATATATATATATATATATATATATATATAAATGTTCTGCTATAAGCAGCGATTCACGCAGACGCATAGGCAAAATAAAAAAAAAAAGAATGTATGATCCGAATATTATGCAAATTGTATGCAAATGAATAATTACATGAGTGTGTGTGCGTGTATGTGTGTGATGGTTCATCTGTTGTTAACTGTGGTTGGATTCACGCTGCTATAGGAAGGAGAAGGTTGAATATTTTGCAGAATCTGCCTTATTCCGTAAAATGGCAAAACAACACAGTGATTTTAATAAAATTGAATATATTCATTTTCATCTTCATTTCCATTTTAAGTCGCTGATTGAATTGTCACAGGTTCATGATTGGCAGACGTTTAAATAAATCGCATAATGTCGTTAAGTAGTTCCACTGTAATAGCTAAAAAAACCAAACCAAAACACACACACACACACACACACACACACACACACACACACACACACACACACACACACACACACACACAGATGCGTTTGTGTGAGTGCGCATATATATATATATATATATATATGTATGTATGTATTCACTAACCCTCGACACGAACAGAATGTGACACAAGGTTAATTTTTAAGGGGAACCGAACTGGTTTGAATTTAGAGTTTTCCTTCTCGTAAACTGGTTGCCATACCAAAAGGTTAAATAGCACTGTCTGCCCTACTATTCATCCATAGCTAGAGGGAAAATAATTGGATTCGTATCTTTCCCAAGGATATTAGCCCTCTGTTAAATGCAAACAGTCTCTAGAAGTAGAGGTGACCCTTATTATTAGTCTTATGAGGAGGATCACGAAATCCAAAATACATGTGGAACATAATTAAATGAAATAAAAACCCTAAAGTACCACATTCAAATGTATTTGTGTACCTACTTTTCTTTCACTGGACCAACAGAAGATTCATTGGCCTAGTGGGTAGACTGTTCGCATAATGGTCCGGGAGACCTGGGTTCAATCCCAGGTCGCGTCATACCAAAGACTTTAAAAATGGTACTTTATACCTCCTTGCTTAACACTCAGAGATATAAGGTACGTATGAAGGGTAAAGTGGAGCAATCCAGGGAAAGGAGTAGCGCCCTCCCCTACACCTCGGTGTAGTAGCTATTGAAAAGGAAGCCTTCTGGTCGCCCTCGAATCCGGTCGCCAGCTTTACTTTATATATATATATATACAATACTCAAAAGTATTTGGCCATTCCCAATTTTTCTCACATCTCACCCTAAAAGTGTTATTTTTCATGAAACAAGTTAAGTGCCACAGTATTTATAATACTAAATACAAGTCTTCCTGAGCCATATTAAATACAAATTAAAGAAAAAACTAAAAAAACAATTATTAAACTTTTGATTCATCAAAATGATCCCACTTTGGCCACTATTACTACTTCACAGATTTATGGTATTCTTTTCACCAAAGACTGTAGGAAGATTGGAGAAAGTTCTGCCCAGGTTTTATGAAGAGTTGGCAGAGATGAGCAGCATTTGTGGTTTGTTTAGCTTTGACTTTTCGGTAAAGTTCATTCTACACCAGTTCAATCGGATTTAAGTCCGCTGAATGCGCAGGCCAAGACATCAGTTGATGGATGTGCTGTTCCTCTTTGCTTTTAATGTACTTCTGGTATTTTCATCATACAACGTATGAAAGCACGGCGATACCTTAGCCTCATCAGCCGCCAACCAGGGTGATAACACAGTTTTGGTAGCTCAAGGCGGTACTGCCACTCCTGGCGCTACCGAGCAGCTTTTGCCACCGGATAGGGTATTTAAAAGAAATATATATCTATGTATACACAAGATCAACTAAAAGCAGACATTACATTGGACGTTCGTTCATCTTCATTTTGGTGCAGTTTGTGATTTAAAAATGCGTTTACTTACGGCCGTTAGATGTCATAGCAACCGTTTCTTGATTTAGAAAAAAAACCCCCAAAAAACATCAGTTGAAGGATGTCCCGTTCCTCTTTGCTTTTAATGTACTTCTGGTATAGTTTGCTAGAATGATTTGGGTCATTATCTTACATGAGTACAAATCCGCGTTCCAGATAGGGTTGGGTGATGCTGTAGTGTGCTTTGGTAGCCCGTCTGATTAAATTTGCCCTTCACCTGGTGCAAATCCCCGACTTTGCAATCGGCAAAAGCCCCCACACCATAACAGAGCCTCCTCTATGCTTTACAGTCGGTGTGATATAGGAGGTTGCAGCTCCACCATCAACTCTTCACCGCATATTGACTCTCCTATTTGAGCTAAAAATTTCGAACTCTGATTCGTCAGTCCAAAGGATTTTATTCCACAGCTCTAGTCCCTAGTCTTTGTATGCCTTTGCCCACTTGAATCTTTTAACATTGGTTTGCTTCATTAACAGTGGTTTCTTGACGATAAATCTGATATATAGGCCAGGTTCACAGTCTACTCCTCACAGTTGATACTGACACATTTTTTCTCGACATTGGTTCAATTGTGCAGTGATGTTTGGAGTAGTCAGCCTTCTGTCACACAAGCTGGTGATTGATGAAATTGTCTTCTGCTCTTGTTGCTTTTGGACTACCAGTCTTGTTTTGTCCTGTTTCCTGATGGCTCCTAACAGTATAATCCACTGTAGTTCATGTTCAGTACAAAAAAAGAAAAAACACCATAACAATTTTTGAAAAAATATCTGTTTATCCTGAGTTGAAAGTTACTGGGGAAGACTTGTATTCAGTGTAATGAATAAAAACTATTGTGGTCATTAATTTGTTTCAATAAAAATAACACTTTTCGGATGAGAAAAAAATTCTGAGGGAGGCCGAATACTTTAGACTGGTAGAATATATATATATATATATATATATATATATATATATATATATATATATATCCTTGATAGGATGTAGAATAGAATTCAAGGTATATTTGTTGAGGCACACTTTTAATCCTTTTAACTATACTCTCATCCGGTATCTCGTCTCTCAGGCTTCTGTCATTACATTCATGGATAGCGTTTAGACGAGTCTCAATGACCTAGTACCACTAAATCAGGAGTTTCCAGTACAAACATGGTTCGCTAGGCCTTGCTATGCTTACACATGCTTTATTTATATCAGTTGTTTTCGACGCAGGTTCGTCATAAATATCTGGCCCAATCGGCAGAGAGGTAAGACTCTCCTAACGAGTGTCCTGTTTATGACACTAAACAATCAGATGCTGGAACTTTAGGGAATGCAGAGTACTACTTTATTGCCATCACTCCCAGGTCCACTATGACTTAGAGTGGTAGCTTCTGATAGGGTCATATCTATGGGTCTAATAGAAGTGCTTGACTTTTAAACTGTACTTATGCTAAATGAATTGTTTGAAATTGAACAGTTTTGAAATTTAAACAGCATACTTATGCTAAACAGAATTGTTTGAAATAGAATTGTTTATATGTACGAAAATAGATTTGAGTAGAATAAACCGCACTTTTTAAAAATCAGAACTGCTAACAAAAGAATTGAGTACAAGTCTGTAACAAAATCTTCTTAAAACAATTTTTTAATTCAGAGTTTTTAACTTGTAGATTCGTAGCCTTAATAAATGTGTTTGGTTTGTTTGGTTTGTTTTGTTTTATGGCATATCAACCTTTGTAGGTTATTTAACGCCAAATCCATTTTTATGTAAATAATCTTTTCTATTGAAAACAGTTCAGTTTAGCATAAATACACAGTTTAATTGTCAAAAACATTTCCATTTCAAACTATTCAAGCAGTTATCTGTAACAATTCAGTTAAGTGTAAATACAGTTTTAATGTCGAAAAATAGTTCTATTTGAAATAATTCAGTTAAGCATAAGCACGCAGTTTAAGTGTAAGTAAGTAAAGTTGGCCACCATAGTCGAGGGTAACCCGAAGGCTCCCTTTTCGATAGCTACTACACCAAGGTGTAGGGGAGGGCGCTACTCCTTCACTGGATTGCTCTACTTTACCCTTGATCCGTACCTTATAATGCTGAGTGTTAAGCAAGGAAGCATCAAGTACCATTTTTTGAGTCTTTGGTATGACGCGACCTGGGATTGAACCCAGGTCTCCCAGGCCATTGGCGAACACTCTAACCCCTAGGCCAATAAGTACGGTTTAATTGTCAAAAACGTTTCTATTTTAAGCTATTCAGTTTACTCAATTCATTTTAGCATAAGTATGCTGTTAGTTCTATTTAACCCATAGATAGGGCCCTATCACGTGCTACCACTCCGAGCCAGAGTGGACCTGGGAGCGATGGCCATGAAGGGGTACTCCGCATTCCCCAAAGCTCCAACACTGCTGGAACCTCACCATTAAATTGTTTACTGTCATATCCAGGACACTCTTTAGGGGGGAGTCTTACCCCTCTGCAGAGGTGTAGTCAGTATATTCTACAGCCCCAGCTGACTGGGCAATACACAGATTTAAATGTCAGACAGTTTTATTTCAGATAATTCAGTTCAGCATAAGTACACAGTTTAGACGTCAAAAACAGTTCTATTTCGAGCAATTCAGTTCAGCACTAGTACGCAGTTCCAATGTCAAAACAGTTCTATTTTAAACAATTCAGTTTAGCATAAATACGCAGTTTAAATACAAAAATCAGTATAGTGAAAGAAGCACGGTTTTGTTCTATTTAACCCATAGATAGGACCCTTATCAGGTGCTACCACCCCGGGCAAGAGTGGACCTAGGAGCGATTGCAATGAAGGGGTACTCCGCATTCCCCAAAGCTCCAGCATTGCTGGAACCTCACCGTCAGATTGTTTAGTGTCATATCAGGACACTCGTTAGGGTGGTCTTACCCCTCTGCAGAGAAGCAGTCGGTGTATTCTACAGCCCCAGCCGACTGGGCAATTAATAAATGGGCAAGTATCCCCAACTAAAAAGATTTTAGTCTGTCCTTCTATTAACACATAACTGAAGAAAAAGAGATGGATTTATGCCTCGCTAAGGTTATTAGCACGTGGTGTAACGGTTATCATTGTAGGAAATAGATTCGAGGATCAGAGTTAAAATTTCAGCCAAGGCTGTTTACTTTTAATTCAGTTTTATGCTTTTGAGAAAGGTTTACAATAAAATGCAATATCATTAGGCATCTTTTATTATCAGATTTTATAGTAGTCGTTCTGTAATCAAAACAATGACTTCGTACTTACGCAGTTGGAAAAGGTTGGCAATAAGAACGAATATCATTAGGTATTATCTATTGTCAGACTTTATCGTAGTCACTCAGTAACCGATAGAATAAGTCTATTGTCACGCTACGAGGCCTTAAAGAAAGTTAATGGAGGCAAAGACGAGATCAGTAGATGACAACAAATACATAGAAAAGGAAAAAGTCAGACACGTGATTACAGAAAAATACCACCCACTTCATTACTGTATTTAAACCTTTTTCTAGGCCAGTCTTAAATCAAGAAGACATATTTTTGAGTCGATAATGGAACTGCTATATTGTTGGCCACCCATAACGGAGACGAGGTGCGGTTTCATTAGTTCTTAATTTTAAGTCGTTCCATATCTTCCACTGGTTGGTAACAGACTGACTGCCCTTTTAGTGAAATTCTCGCATGATCAACCACTTGTTGTTGATCAATTGATTTCTTGGTTAAAAGGGTATTTTAATATTTTTTTTATTACTGAGGTGTCTCAGTTCACTTTTTAGCTTCTTAGTTTCAATGCGGTAGAGTTTGGTAATAAATAATACTTATCAATATCTACATGTATAATGTTTCGCTAGAAATAATACAATTCAGGTATTTTTACTTTAGATGAAAATAATTTTAAAAAAATTGTTAGGGATTTACTTATTTATAATAGATAGTGAGTACAATTTATACCTTTTGGTTTGGCTAGGTTTTATGGCATATCAACCATTGTAGGTTATTTACTGCCAAAATCCGCTTTAGACATATACATTAAATATATATGATTTGTAATTATAAGTCAACAAAGTTAAACAGGTCCTAGTATTGCTATGTATCTCTAACAATTCAATTAAACTTCAGTCATTTGTCTACACACAGTTAAAGGATCTAACAATTCTATTTCTAACAAATCAATTTAGCACAAGTCATTTGTTTTCACTCAGTTTAATTGTCAAACATTTCTATTTGACCCATAGATTAGACCCTATCCGGTGCTTCCAATCCGGGCGAAAGTGGACCTGGAAGTGATGGCAATGAAGTGTCACTCCACATTCCGCAAAGCTCCAGTATAACTGGAGCCTCACCATCTGATGGTTTTGTGTCGTATCTAGGACACTCATTGAAGGAGTCTTACCTCCCTGCAGAAACGCAGAAGGTGTATTCTGCTACACCAGCAGACTAGGCTTTATATTTTTTGTTTTGCTTCATATACTAAATATATGTTAACTAGTATCATGAGGGGGAGTTCTCATGGCGTTATTGCTAACGTGCTGAAATGCAACCTCGAAGTAAGCGAATTCGAACTTCTGTCACTCTATTATCTTCCTTTCGGACAAAAACAGGAAAAAATATGAACCCTCTCAATCCCTCTATTTGTGGGTTAAATAGTATCATTGCCGGTCTTCTACAAGAATTGCTTTAGCAATAATTACCCCACGAAGGTTAATATGCCATTAAACAAAGAAAACAATCAAACGTTATCAAAGATTCAATATCCAGGTCTTTAAATTAAAACCTGGACGATTTTTTATCACGAAGTACAATATTAATATTTGCATTGATTGTAAGTTAAATTTCCTCAAAGTAATCTATAGTAGAAGCAGAACACTTCGTGCAGGTAAAAAACAAAAACAAAAACAAAAAAAAAAAAAAATTAAAAAAACAAAAAACAAAAAAAAACAAAAAACAAAACAAAACAAAACAAAACAAAAAGAAAAACAACAAAAAACTCAACAACACTCACACACATACATACAAAAAATATAGGAGAACAAGAATTTTAAAATAAAGAATAAAGATAGTTTTTCTTCGACCAAAGATTTGGGAATTGTTTCGAAGATCAAAAGCCAGTCTAAGACGAACAAGCTCAGAAAAAGGTGTTGAAAAAGGAATCGGTTCGGTTGCGTTGAAAGACGCAATTCTGGTTTTTGATCGTCTCAAAAACGTGACTGTTTTGCGTCAAACAAATTCAATACGTTTTCCTAAAGATTCAGAAATCATTGAGTCGGGAAATAAATCCTTCAATTGTGTGTCGTCGTTTATAAAGCAAGATTTTGCTTCTTATGTTTTTTTTTTCGTTGTTACAAAAAGAGAACTTATCTCTTTGCGTCAATTCAAAGGGAAGATTTTTTCTTCGTAAAAAGTGACAAAAATATTAAAAAGAACCAAATATGAATTCCAAAATAAATTGAATATGTTTTCTTTCAAAATGTATTATTTACGCATTTTTAAAACTTGATATAAAAGCTGAAAATTTTAGAAGAGATTTAAAAGTAAAGAAAGAAAGAAAGAAAAAAGAAAGAAAACAAGAAAGAAAGAAAGAAAGAAAGAATGCATGAAAAAAGAAAATGATGAAAATCAGGAAAATATGAAACAAAGAAGTTAAGTAGATAAGTAAAAAGGAAGGATTGAAAAGGGGAGTCTGGAAAAAGAAAGAGCGTGTCAGGTAAGGGGGAAGAAGAAAAAAAGAAAAAATACAAAGAAAAGAAAGAAAGAAAGAAAGAAAGAAAGAAAGCCAGATAGACTGAATGGAAGAAAGAAATGAAGAAAGTAAGGAAAACATGAGATAAAAAAGAAAGAAAAGAAAGAAGAAAAGAAAAAAGAGAAGAAAGAAAGAGAAAGATTTAAAAAGAGAAGAAAGTCAGATGGAAAAGAATGAAAAAAGAGGGAAAGAGACAGTGGAAAGAAGAAAGGGATAAAGGAAAGCAGAAATGAAGCAAAGAGAAACCCGCCAAAAAAGTAATGAAAAATAAAAAAAAAGAAAAGAAGAAGTGAAGAAAAGAAAGAAAGCATGAAAGAAAGAAAAGAAAAAAGAAAGATGGAGGAGAGAGCGAGAGAGAGAGGGAGACAAAGAAAGGAATGAAGGAAATAAATGAAAAAATAATGAAAACGTAAGAAAGAAAAAAGAAAGGAAAGAAGGGAGCAGACATATTAGAAAGAAAAGAAGTGAGGAAAAGTTTAAAAAACAGAAGAGAAAGAAAGAAAGGAAAGAAAGAAGAAAGATTGAAAGGAAAAATGAAAACAGAAAAAAAAAAGAAAGAGGAGAAGAGAAAAAAGAAAAATAAAGGAAAGAAGGAAAGAAGAAAGGAATGAAGGAAAGAGGAATGAGAGAAAGTAACAAAAAAAAAGAGGAGCGACGAAAGAAAGAAAAATAACGAAAGACGAATCTAATTAAGATAAAGAGGAAAACAAAAAAGAAAGAAAGAAAGAAAGTGTGTGTGTGTGTGTGTATGTGTGTGTGTGTGTGTGTGTGTGTGTGTGAGAGAGAGAGAGAGAGAGAGAGAGAGAGAGAGAGAGAATAATGAAGGTCGGAAGACAACAATGAGCGAAAGCAAGAAAGACAGAAAGTTAGAAAGAAAATGAAGAAAGAATGAGAGAAAGAAACGACAAAAAAAAAAAAAAAATAAATAAATAAAATGAAAGGGAGAAAAGAGAGAGAAAAATAGCGAAAGAAAGAAAGGAAGGAAGAAGGAAAGAGACAGAGAAAAAAATGAAGAGAGAAAGAAAATAATGCAAGAAGGAAGAAGCAGCATATGAAAAGGAAGAAAAAAAGATGTTGAAAATAGTTTGAATTCGCTAGATGGAGAGACAGACGAAGAAGAAAAACAATGGATGAAAATAAATTATATGCTATGAAGAATCCGTAGATCTGCATTTTTCCATATTAGAAACGACTGGATTTTTAATATGTTATGCAAATTGAGATAAGCTAATTGAATTTTTCAAGAGTTATTTGAATGGTTCATTTTTATTTTGATTGATTTAATGGATCGTTACATTTTAATAGAGTTATCTGAGAAAAAATTAATCCAATATATCGGCTTTGATCCAATTATTCCCGGCTTAACTATTGAAAAATTTCAAAGGCTAAGAAGACACCCCTTTCCCATTAAGCCTATGAATCAGAGAATATATATATATATATATATATATATATATATATATATATATATATATATATAGAGAGAGAGAGAGAGAGAGAGGTTTCTAATATGTTGATTTGTGTGCAGTTGTATATATATATATATATATATATATAGAGAGAGAGGTTTCTAATATGTTGATTTGTGTGCAGTTATATATATATATATATATATATATATTCAAACAATTTTTACTGATGAAGTAATAAAATGTAGCATTATTTCTTATGCATTAGTATTAAATAGAGAGGGATGATTGCGGGTAATAAGAGGAATGGTTTCGTTTAGTTTCTTGGTTTTAATGTCATATCAACCTTCGTGGGTTATTTCAAGCCAAAGGCATTTTTGTAGAAGAAAAATGATGGTACTATTTAACCCATACCTGGGGTCGGGGTAAGGGAGTTCATATTTTAGCAGAAGGTCAAAGTCCGAAAGTGAACTAGGTTGTTGCTCTCCAGCACTTTAGTCACTGCACCACTACACCCCGAGTTCTTTCCTGTAATATAAGCGAAAAAGTTATACTGATAAGCAGTCTCCAAAATATTCATAAAAAATGCATCAAAGGAAACATTTTTCTGGGTCCTGTCGATATCTCAAGATCACAGCTTTGTGTCCGGATATAGGTACACACCTGTGGAAGGTTGCATAAACGACCAGCAGTTGCCTATGCTGCAGTTCTACCTCTATTTATGAGATTGGTATGGTTTCAAGGAAGGGCAATCTACTATACAAGTTGGCATTCGTGTGGTTGCAGAACGAGATGGAACGCAGTATCGAACAGCTTTAGGGTATCCAAATTTTGGTTTTGACACACTCTCGTGGTAAGTTTCCCTGCAACGCTGGTAGGGGTTTTGAATTCAGAGTTTTTCTTCTGCTAAATCCGTTACTCTTATCAACTCTGGATATCTTAATCTACTCTACTATTTACTTGCTTAAAGGGATAGATATATTCATTCTTTTCTCAAGCCCACTAGAACGCAATGAAATGCAAAAAACCTCGACCCTAATTTGAACTCATCTAGCCAAGTACATTTTGCCAGACGATAATCACTACACCGTTAATGCCTCCTAAAGAAAATACCCTCCGTCTTTTTCTCACAATTCACACACACACACGCACACACACACACACACACACACACACACACACACACACACACACATATATATATATATATATATATACGTGGTGCATTCAATAAGTTTCCAGACATTATTGTACTGGCATTTAAGATTGTTGCAGACTCTTGAAAATTCACTATGTTATTGCTATAAATCTAATGAGATGACTGACTAATTTTTATGATTTCAGGTTCAAATGAACACCTACAGGTGGAATTGGAATACACCGTACTAAAGCCTGATTGTCCCAGCTAGTGAATTTCAGAAATGCAAACTGGACTTTGGAAGAACGATATGCAATAAAATTCTGTTTTAAACTTGGAAAAAATGATGCCACAGAAACGCATGGAATGCTTCAGACTGCTTTTCGACCATCTTGCATGAATCGAGCATCGGTTTTTGAGTGGTATAAGAGATTAAAGGAAGTCAGGGAGTCTGTGAGGGATGGTGAGATGTGTGGGAGGAGTAAGGAAGTCAATACCTCAGAGTTAATTGGCCAAAGGGTTAGAGATAGGCTTACTATGTTGAGGTTTTAAGGGAGTTCAGGAAGAGATTCCGTCGGAAGAGACCAGCACTCTTCAAATCCGGTCAGTGGCATATCCACCAGGACAATATACCAGTCCACAACTCCCTCCTTGTCACAGACTATTTGAGCAAGATGGGCATCAAGACAATTCCTCGGCCTCCCTATAGTCCAGACCTTGCTGCTCCCAGTGACTTTTGGTTATTACCTGAGCTCAGAGGCTGTCGTTATAAGACAATTGAGGAGATGAAAGAGGCTGTGACGCTCACACAAGATGACTTCCATGGGATGTTCCTGAAGTTGTTGGAACGGTACAACAAGTGCATTGCGGCCGGAGGAGATTACTTCGAAGGGGACTAGAGTTTCATGTGTGTACTATCAATAAAAGTGCTCATACGAAAAAAGTCTGGAAACTTATTTAATGATCCTCGTATATATATATATATATATATATATATATATATATATATAAATCATATGTATAAGTCGGTTGTTAAGGTTTCTATATATAAAACTCTAATTTCAAAACCTCTGGAGTGTTGTTCAAAGAGTCAGTGGCACTATTCTTCAGTACATCCCCAAAAAGTATGGTTGGACCTACACAAGCCATCCCCACAATAAGCAAAATCGCCTTTGTAAGCAATCTAGGTGGTTATATCTTTAACTGACCTGCTGGAGAAACATGCATTGTGCATGATTGGAGTGCCTTGTTATATAAAGCCATATTTTTAATTTGTCGAATACTAGCTATAAATGGGAAGCATGAAAATAAAAATGAGTTTTTTATTATCATTTTTCCCAGAATGCACTGTTGATAGATATTCATTTCAGTCAGGAAGTTGTTTATAGCTTATAACCAAGACAATAATCCAACAGAAATAGTTTTTCATGTTTCAATAATTACTGAGTCTCTCATTCCTCAGTTATGAGACCACCTTATGTTGCGAGTATATAAATCTATCTATCTATCTATCTATCTATCTATCTATATATCTATATATATAATTGGACATGCACGCTGCATGTTAGTTATTGTCGTAGCAAAGAACTCAATGAACCAAGTATAAATCCAAGACGAGGCTGTATTTTACTTCTGGATAATCCAGTGAAGTAAGGGATCAAATCTTTCCTTGTCCAAGCTATTGGTAAATAGTAGGACCGACTGGATACTTTATCTTTGCTAAGGCAACCAGTCTAAAAGAAGGAAAAACTTATTTACTATTCTTCCGGTCATCCAAAAAATGATGTTGGACCTACACAAACAAAATCGTCAGGGTAAACATTCTAGCTGGTGACATCTGAAATGAACTCTTTGGTCACTCACGCATTGTGCATAATAGAAGTCCATTTTTATAGAAAGTCTTATATCTAATTTGTAGAATACAAGCTACTCATGAGAAAAATGAAAATAAACGTAACTATTTTTATAGTTATTAGAAGATTCATAGTATTTTTTATATAGATATATAAAGTGCTTTGTTCTATTCATAAAAAAAAGCTTGCACAATATTGGTGATCGAGCATAAGTTAGGATTGCACGGTGTCAAAGGCGCATATATATATATATATATATATAATATTTACCAACCCCTCCGCTCGGGCAGGATATGACACGAGGTCAATTTTGAAGCGGGGTTTTAACAGGTTTGAATTCAGAGTTTTCCTTCTCCTAGACTAGTTGCCTCCCCAAGGCTGAAGAACTCAGTCTGCCCTACTATTTACTCATATCTGGAGGGAGAATAATTGGATTCATACCTTTCCCAAGGGTATTAGTGCTATATGAAAAGTAATCAGTCTCGTCCAGGATTCGAACTCGTGTCGCCGTGTCCATTTCCTACGACGATAACCATTACACCATTGGCACCTCCATATATATATATATATATATATATATATATATATATATATATATATGTGTGTGTGTGTGTGTGTATTTGGGCAGGTGAAGTTTCTTCTTGGGAAATGCGCTATCACCATTACTATTTGTAATAGCGACGATACCAATACCACTCAATCACGCACTTAGGAAATGCACAGGTGGCTACAAACTTATTATATCGCAAGAAAAGATTAATCACCTAATGTACATGGAGGATATCAAACTGTTTGCCAAAGTGAAAACATACACTCAGGAAATAGGGATGCAATTGTACATAGAGAAATGTTTCATGATAATAATGAGAAGCGGGAAACGACACATGACGGAAGGAATAGAACTACCAAATTAAGAAAAGATCAATATGTTCAGAGAAAATAAAACTAACAAATATTTGGGAATATTAAAAGCGGACACTATCAAACAAGTGGAGAAGAAAGAAAAAATTAAAAAGGAGTATCTCAGGAGAACGAAGAAACTACTCGAAACCAACTTATAAAGCAGAAATCTCATCAAAGGGATAAACGCCTGGACTATCCACTATTTGTTAGATATTCGGGATGATTCTTGAAGTAGACGAGAGAAGAACTTAAACAAATGAATCAGAGAATTAGAAAGCTCATGATGATGCATGAGGCCTTACATCCCAGAGAGAACATAGACTCTATGTGTCAAGGAAAGAAGGAGGAAGAAGACTTGGCATCATTGACGATAGTGTTGATACATCGATACAACGGCTAGAAGTCTACATAGAAAAGTGCAGAGGAAGACTGATTACAGCCACCAGAAAAAAAATACGGACAACTCAAGTATAAAGAGAACAAAAATAACTAGAAATCAAAGATGAAAAGAAAAACATTTGTATTGACATTTCAAGTGACAACAAGCAAAGTCTGACACGGAAAAACGTGGGCAAGACTAAGAAAGGGAAACCTAAAGAGAGAAACTGAATCTCTTTTAATAACTGCCCAAAGGAACGCCATAAGGGTTAACTATTTCAAAGCAAAAAACAGATAAGAAGCAAAAAAAAAAAAAAAGCTGTTGTAGATTAGTATTGATAGAAACGAAATAATCAATCACATTTGCGAATGCATTAAATTAGCGCCAAAATGCATAAGATTAGATACGACTGGGTTGAGAAGGGGATCCACTGGGAATCGTGTAAGAAGTTCAAATTTGACCATTCGAAAATACACAACCCGATATTTGTCCAAGAGAATGTGATACACAGAATTCTCTGGGATTTTGAAGTACAAACGGATCACCAAATCTCAGCCAGACGATTTCACCTGGTGATAGTCAACAAAAAAAGAAAAAAAGAAGAAAAGAGAACCTACTAAATAACCACTTAAAAGAAATTGGAAGCCCTAATACAGGTAGTGAGAATATATAGTCAAGATATATGGATGGAATTTGACATAGAAAAATGTGCCATGCTAATAATGAGAAGCAGGAAAAGACACATGACGAAAGTGATAAAACTTCTTAACCAAGAAAAATCATAATGCTAAGAGAAAAGGAAACTTATAAATACTTGGGAATATGAGAAGCGGACACCATCAAACAAGAGGAAATGAAAGAAAAAGATTAAAAAGGAGTATCTCAGGAGAACGAGAAAACTACTCGAAACTAAATTATACAGCGAAAATCTCATCAAAGGGATAAACGCCTGGGCTGAGAACCTTGTCAGATACTCGGGAAAACTCTTGAAGTGGACGCGAGAAGAACTTAAACAAATGTATCAGAGAGTAAGAAAGCTCACTCTTGAAGTGGACGAGGAAGGAATTTAAACAAATCGACTAGAGTACAAGAAAACTAGCCGTCAAACTTTTGGAGAAAAAGCTTGATGGCAATTACACAAGAATGCTACGAGCTGTATTAAACAAGTCCTGCAGGCCACAAAACAGCAATTGTACGTCCACCTACGATCCATCACCAAAACCATTCAAATTAGATGAACCAGACATGCGAGACACTACTGGAGAAGTATGACCGAACTCATAAGCGATGTACGCCAGTGGACCTTCTTACATGGACGAACAAAGGTTGGAACGACTAGCTCGAACCTATTTACAATAACTTTGAACTAATAGAGGATGTTGTCTGAAGGACCTGCCGGGAGCAATGGACGATAGAGATGAATGACGAGAGAGGGTCAGGGAAATCCGTGCTAGCGGCGAGACATAATGATGATGATTACAAGAAAACTCATGACGATGCATAAGGTCTTACATCCCAGAGATGACGTAGACAGACTGTATGTGTCAAGAAAAGAAGTAGGAAGAGGACTTACCAGCATTAAAGATAGCGTCGATGCTTGGATACAAAGACTCGGACAAAACATTAAAAAGTGCAGTGAAAGACTGACTAGAGCGACCAGAAACAATACAGACAGCACATTTACAGAAGAAAATATCCAGAAAATAAAAATGGGAATAAAAACAGTTCTCTAGATATTTCAAGTGACAACAAGCAAAATCTCACACGAGGAAACTCGGAAATTGCTACGAAAACTCAAGAGATAAACGGAATCTCTTTTGATAGCAGCACAAAACAACGCCATAAATACGAATTCTGTCAAAGCAAAAATAGACAAGACGCAACAGAATAGCAAAGGTAAGTTATGTCGTGATAAAGATGAAATGATCACTTACATAATAAGCTAATGCAGCAAATTAGCACAGAAAGAATATAAGAGAAGAAACGAATTGGTGGGGAAGCGGATCCATAGGGAATCGTGTAAGAAGTTTAAATTTGACCCTATGAAAAAATGGTAAATGTACAACTCAGAATCCGTCCTGGAGAATGTGACACACAAAAATCCCTGAGTTTTGAGATACAGACGGATCACCTAATCTCGGCCAGACTATCAGATTTGACTATCAGTGATAGTCAACAAAAAAAAAAAAAAAAAAAAAAAGGAGGGAACCAAATAGTGAACTTTGCCATTCCATTTTGGTAAGCTTGATAGTTTAATCAGTCTTTACATGTATTTACAAACAAAATGATGATCAATAACAAATTATACAACTTGTTTATCAACGTTTATGTGTCTTAGTTTCTCATCTTTTTTTTCTCTCTTTCTTTCACTCACTCTTCTATCCTTTTCTCTCTCTCACATACACGCAAGCACATACATACATACGCAAAGACACATATATTGCTTTTTATTTGTCTTTGCCTCCCACCAGACAGGACTTGACATAAGGTCAATTACCCGAAGGTCGATTATAGTGGATATTTAGAGGAGGGGAAGGTCAGGAACGAGCCGAGGCTCGAGCTCTGCTTGACTTTGCTGGTCATCGGCCCGCTTAGTGCAATGTGGACCTGATGAACCTAGCTGGACATGGACCCAAATCTGGGTCCAGGCACGTATGCCTGATTATAGCTTAAACTGAACAGCATGGTCCAGTGCTATACAAAGATGACAAAGGTGTAAATGTTGCAACTCACCCACCCGAAGGTGGCCCAGCCGAAATTGGTGGCCTTTCGGCCTCAAGTCTGCCATAGAGCATTGACAGTCTGGCACGGATGCTAGTCAGTCCGCTGAAAAGACACATATATTTCTTTGTGTGCGTGTGTGCATGTGTGTGCTTGGAATAAAATCCCACAATATGAAAAAACTTTGAAGATCAGACAGACATGTTTTCCTTTCTTGTCTATTCATATACATATGTAAATACATTTTTTCAAAACCTTTCTTTTCATTTTACTCTTTTATATATTTTATAGATTGAGTTGAGTTCTGTCTCTTTCACACACACACACACACACACACACACACACACACACATATATATATATATATATATATATATATATATATATATATATATATATATCAACGTCATTCAATAAAGGGGATTTTTTTGATAAAAACAAAAGACATTTTCTTTCAGGAAGGTTTACTTGACATTGGTTGGAATTGCTTAATAGCAAAAGTTATTTTAGTGGGTGTCCCCGTCGTGTAATGGTTAAAGCGCAGAACTGCAGAATCATAGTACGTGAGTTTGAACTCCAGTCACGCTATTACGTTCACTTTCGGACAAATACCCTTGGGAAAGGTATGAACCTCCTTATCCTCCCATCTATGGGTTAAATAGTACCACTACTGTCCTTCTAAAAAAGATGGATTTGGCATTAAATAACCAAAAGGTTGATATACCATTCAATAACAAATAAAATTTATTTTAATCTCAACAAAAAATATTTGAGACTATTCAAAATGGTAGCAAATCTAACAGATTGCTTTTGGCTTGAATAGAGCTTTGCTATCAAAATTTTGGTCGCTGAAAAGTGCAAACTGAATAAAATTTACAGAAGCATTTTTGATATGTATGAAGAAACATGTTTTAATCAAATAATGGGTTCGCTACTACGAGCTTGAGTCGAAAATACACATCATCGGGTAGAAACACACTGACTTTCCGGTAAAAAAAAAGTCCCGAGGTCAGTGGTCAATAAAGAAGGTCATGCTGATAGTCCTCTGAGACATGAGAGGATTCATCACAATTGATTTCCTTGAAAAAGACACAGATATAAAATGTGCCAATACTTGAGACAAAATTCACCTTTTTTTATTGAATCGTCCTCATACATAAATTCACTCGCACGCAAAAACATTTATTTAATATACCTTCGAATAAAATATTTATGTGTGTGTGTGTGTGTGTGTTGCATGGAAGTAGACGTAAGCATACATCTATGTATGTAACATAAGTATGTATGTACATGTAAATTACCTATGAAGTGAAAATCATATTTTTAACACGTATCTATCTATGTATCTATCAAAGGAATAATAGAGAAAGTTAACAGAATAGGAAGAAAAAGTTTAAGAAGAAGCAAACGTAAAGGAAGAAAATCGATCAATAAAAGAAAAAATTAAGTAAAAAAAAAGATGAAAATGTAGATACAAAAATTTGCCTTAAGAAATAAACTGATTAGAAAAAATCAAGAATCATCAAAAAAAAAAAAAAAACAAGAAAAGAAAAAAGGATAAAAAGAAAAAAAAAAAGTAAAGAAAAAAATCAATAAAGAAATCGGAAAGAAAAAGAAAAGAAAAGATCTAATGAAAGAAAGAGAATGAGAAATAGAAGAAAGTAAATTGCTGGAAAAAGAACAAAAGAAACAACGAAAGAAATAGCGAAATGGGAAAATAAAATGAAAGAAAGGAAGAAAGTATGAGAACAAAATCAAAAAAGAAAAACAGAGACAAAAAGAAAAGAAACTTAACTAAAGTTGAAGCAAAGAAGATAGTAGAGAGGAAAAAGAAAGAAAGAAAGAAAGAAAGAAAGACAGAAAGAAAGAAAAGAGAAGAAAGAATGATGAGAAAAGAAAGTTATAAAGAAAAAGAGGAGAAAAGAAAAAAGAAAGAGAAAGAGAATGCCAAATGATTATATCAAGAATTGTATCTTAAAACGATTTAATAATGGCCAAAATGCAAAGAAGAAAATGAAATAAAGATATAATAAAAAAGAAACAAAAATCGCTCTAAATAACCAGAGGAATTGTTTGGGTGGTTGTAGTGGTAGTCGACAGGTTGATGAGACCTTAAACACACACACACACACACACACACACACATACACATAAAAGTTATAAAAGTAAAAAAAAAAAGGCATATATCAAAATGGCTAGAGAACGAACTTTTCCCTCCCCGAGAAAAATTTCTCATTTTAATGCACGGTTTCAATTCGATTAATAACAATTTGCCTTGAGTTGCGCGACACCTTGCTTCTCTTTTTCGTCTTACTTTTTTTTCTTCAATTTACACCCCCGATTGCCTTCACCCATGGGTAAATATGTACGGGGTTCTTAATCACCCACACAGAAAACATTTAAACACTTCAAACTCACTTTTATAGGCAAATTACATACCGTTATTTTATCTGTTCATTTTATAGCAGTTTATTTTTCAAATACGGCTTGAGTCTCGGACGTCGCCATATTTTTCTCAGTGTCCCTTAGCTTTTTACCTGCCGATGTGCAATTTTGAGCCCCAGCATAAATTGATTAGTTTCAGGATTTATTAAGATATAGAGAGTCACTTCTTCATCTTCTCCTTATATTTAGCAATGATTTTATCTTCCTTTAAAGTTTTTGCTCTTTCTTTTCATAAATTTTGTTTCAAGCACACACACACACACACACACACACACACACACACACACACACACACACACATATATATATTGGTTTAAAGGGGGTGAAAATGAGAATTATATATATATATATATACACACATATATATATATATATATAATTCTCATTTTCACCCCTTTTAAACCAATATATATATATATATATATATATATATATATATATATATATATATATATATATATATATATATAAGTATTATTTGATCCAGTTAAACCGGATTTGGGAGTAATTCCATCAGGACAAGAAAACTATTCAAGAGTGAATATTTAAATTTTCCTGGTAAAGAGCTCAATGTAACAGACAATACAGAGCAATAAATTCTTTAAGAAAAACAACAAACCGGTCACATTAGGATTGTAAAATTATTTCCATCCTGTTACGCGTTTTTGAAAACTTCAAAAACACGAAAAAAATTTAACAGGGCTTCTTCAGATCCTATGGATCTAGTTTTTTTATTCATAGCATCTGAAGAAGTCCTGTTAAATTTTTTTCGTGTTTTTGAAATTTTCAGGATGGAAATAAATCTATAATCCTAATGTGACCGGTTTGTTGTTTTTCTTAAAGAAAGTATATATATATATATGCGTGCGTGCGTGCGTGCGTGCGTGTGTGTGTTTGAAACAAAATTTATTAAACCAATTTAATCTATTTACTTGGTTTTGACAAATAGATGAAAGGTCCCTTGCGATTCCAATAATTTTTTTCTTTCATTGCTATCTCCCTAATTGCATATGTCTCTTAGTATTTGTCGGTTATATATATATATATATATATATATATATATATATATAAACTTATTCATGCAGCGTGTTTCATATATTTACAAAAGAGGATTAGGCACAAATCAGGGAACACATCTGATAGACTACTGAAAATTACATTTAGTGAAACTTAAAAACTTTAAGATCTTCAACCTTTTATATATATATATATATATATTAGATTTATATATTTAATGCAATGGAAGTTTGTCTGCGACCTTTGGTTTCACTAAGTTTTACAAACAACAATCAAATATATATCTGTTTATTATTATTCCCTCATTAGAGCTTTTCACATCAGCGATAGCCGATGGTTTTTCACTGAAGTCTGAGTGACAGCAAGTCTCCTCAAGTCTTCAGTACCCTTCTTAGTATTCTGGTAGTTCTCAACAATGCTGGCGTTTGGATGGTCTCCACTCGTCCGTCAACCTCCAAGTCCTTTAGTCCCTTTAGTAATCCCTTAGTTACTGTTCCAAACGCACCAATTACAATTGGTATAATTGTCATCTGAATGTTCCACATTTTTTTCAGTTCCCTAGCAAGGTCGAGGTACTTATCCTTCTTTTCACATTCTTTCAGTTTTATTCTGTGGTCTGCCGGGACAGCAAAGTCGACTATTTTGCAAATTCTCTTTATTATTATTATTATTATTATTATTATTATTATTGTTATTATTATTATAGCTCTATCTCAGATATTGAGCACTATCCAAATTATATTGCACTTGGTTCGGCACAAACCCTCAAAGTGAATTAGTGACAATCAAGACTGTTGCAATATATATATATATATATATATATATATATATATATATATATAACCAACACTGTTGCAATGTATATATATATATAGTATCTCCTATTAATAATATATCCCTTTAAATTTTCTTATAAAGAGTTAGGTTTCTTTTATTGCAAAAGTACCAGGATTTTATTATTTCTCGAATGACATTATACAATCAAAATGGGTATTATTAGGTATTGTTGATTCCCAGACTCTACTATATTGGAAATTTTTTAAAAAATTGCTAAATTCACATATATGATACATGTACATATTTTTGGACAGCTACTTATTCAATTTTTTGAATTCGTCAAAATTTTTTGAAGAGACAAAATTATGGGACTCAACACGATAGATGGTTCGTTGGTTGGTTTTTATGGCATATCAACCTTTGTTGGTTATTTAACGCCAAATCCATTTTTATGCGAATAGTTCTATTTCAAACAATTCCCCTTAACATGAGTACACAGTTTATATGTCAAAAATATTTCTATTTCAAGGTATTCAGCTTATTCAAACAGTTCTAATTCAGATTAGTATAAGTACAGATTTTGTTAACACATAGTTAAATGTCAAAAACAGTTCTATATTAAACAATTAAATTTACTGTAAGTACAGTTTTAATGTCAAAAATAGTTCCATTTCAAAAAATTCAGTTTAGCATAAGAACGCAGTTTAAATGTAAGTACAATTTAATTGTCAAAAACATTTATATTTTAAGCTATTCAGTTTAGTCAAACAGTTCTTATTCAAACAATTCAGTCCAGCATAAGTATGCAGTTAGTTCTATTTAACCCATAGATAGGGCCCTATCAGGTGCTGCCAATCCGGGCCATAGTGGACCTGGGAGCAATGGCAATGATGGGATACTCCACATTCCCCAAAGCTCCAGTATCCCTGGAACCTCACCATGTTTTAGTGGCATATCAAGGAAACTCATTTGTGGGGGTCTTACCCCTCTGCAGAGAAGCAGTTGGTGTATTCTACAGCCCCAACCGACAGGGCAAACAACACGCGGAGATTGTCTCCTCCAAAATAATTCCCTCTACTGATGGTACAAAATTTGCACCTTTTTTCTATGTGTTAGGGTCGGTTTTTTTGTTTAATGGCATATCAACTATGGATGGTTATTTAATGCAATATCCTGTTTATACATATATATCATATATATGTTTTTTAAGTAAATAATCTGTAGGTAACATTATTGTAAAACGAGCCGAAGCTCATTTTTTTGCACATAATTCAATGATTTCAAGAATATCTTTTCATTGTTTGCACGCAGTTAATAGGTTTCAAGTATTGCCATCTAACACTAACTGTTCTATTTTTATGCTGTTAGGTGGGTTCAAATATGCTAACACATGCTAATAATTCAATTTAATACTGATATTTTTTTTGCACAAAGCTAATGGTTTCAAGTTTGATAAATTATTAAATAGTTGTATATTGTATCAGAAAGAAACTTAAATTTTTGTTTGGCGCGTAATTTAATTTGACCGTTAGGGTCGCCGAACATTTTCACCCAATCACGATGACCTGTCCGATTCAGCCCGAACCATATTTCCTAGCAGCACTAAAAATTGAAGAAAGCCCGCGAATCTCTCTCGGTCAGAAATCCCCAAAGGGAATGGACGTCTTAACGTCTGTTCCCGAATAGTAGTAGCCTCATCAACCATTATGAGGTGAGCCATCTAGTTTATAGTTTGGATCTATTCTTCTAGACCAAGGGATTTTAGTCAAAAACAAATCAAACGATACACTCTAACAACTTCCTACCTTCTTTGAGGGCGCCTCTGGTGGTGTAATGATTAGCAAGCTCGACTAGCAAACCTACACGAGTGAGTTCGAGTCTCATTGGGTGCCCCTTTCATATGGTCTTGTGCCACATCTAAGTAAAATGCTTAGTAAATTACAACTTCCTACCTTCTTTCTTTACCATGAGACCTCGCAGCATACCAGCGTAAACACCTTTACTTCATGCTGCCGTTAAAACCTTCCTTCAAAAAACCTAACGACGTCTTCGTTCTTCTCCACCACCTTTACTTTCCATCAAAATTTAGCGAGGGGATAACTACCAACGAAATACCAATGCAACCAAAGGTAATACCAACAAAACCACCTTAAACCTAAAAACCCAACAATAATAATAATAATAATAATAATGTTATCCTCATCGCTATAATATCAACCATAGAGATAACCTTAACAGGTACAGTGATTCCTAGTCAGAGTTGACTTGGGAGTAATGCCAATGAAGCGTTACTTTGCATTTCTCAAAGCTCCTAGACTGCAGCCTCACCTTCAGGGAGTTTAGTGTCATATCGATGATACTCGTTGGGAGGGAGGATCTCCCCCCACTACAGAAGTGCACTCAGCGTATTCTACAGCCCTAACTGACTGGACTATTTCTTGATATGTTCTACTTTAGTAGCAGTATATCTGTCTCGTAGCAATTCTTCGTTTGTAAATATATCAAGAATTGATCAAAGAGGTTAAAAAGGTGAAACCACATAAATATTTGGAAGGGTTATCAAATGACCAAGTTATTTCGGATACACTCAAACAAACCTCATTTGTTAAAAAGGTGAAACCACATAGATATTTGGAAGGGTTATCAAATGACCAAGTTATTTCGGATACACTCAAACAAACCTCATTTGTTAAAAAGGTGAAACCACATAAATATTTGGAAGGGTTATCAAATGACCAAGTTATTTCGGATACACTCAAACAAAACTCATTTGTTAAAAAGGTGAAACCACATAAATATTTGGAAGGGTTATCAAATGACCAAGTTATTTCGGATACACTCAAACAAAACTCATTTGTTAAAAAGGTGAAACCACATAAATATTTGGAAGGGTTATCAAATGACCAAGTTATTTCGGATACACTCAAACAAAACTCATTTGTTAAAAAGGTGAAACCACATAAATATTTGGAATGGTTATCAAATGACCAAGTTATTTCGGATACATTCAAACAAAACTCATTTGTTAAAAAGGTGAAACCACATAGATATTTGGAAGGGTTATCAAATGACCAAGTTATTTCGGATACACTCAAACAAAACTCATTTGTTAAAAAGGTGAAACCACATAGATATTTGGAATGGTTATCAAATGACCAAGTTATTTCGGATACACTCAAACAAAACTCATTTGTTAAAAAGGTGAAACCACATAAATATTTGGAAGGGTTATCAAATGACCAAGTTATTTCGGATACACTCAAACAAAACTCATTTGTTAAAAAGGTGAAACCACATAAATATTTGGAAGGGTTATCAAATGACCAAGTTATTTCGGATACACTCAAACAAAACTCATTTGTTAAAAAGGTGAAACCACATAAATATTTGGAAGGGTTATCAAATGACCAAGTTATTTCGGATACACTCAAACAAAACTCATTTGTTAAAAAGGTGAAACCACATAAATATTTGGAAGGGTTATCAAATGACCAAGTTATTTCGGATACACTCAAACAAAACTCATTTGTTAAAAAGGTGAAACCACATAAATATTTGGAAGGGTTATCAAATGACCAAGTTATTTCGGATACACTCAAACAAAACTCATTTGTTAAAAAGGTGAAACCACATAGATATTTGGAAGGGTTATCAAATGACCAAGTTATTTCGGATACACTCAAACAAAACTCATTTGTTAAAAAGGTGAAACCACATAAATATTTGGAAGGGTTATCAAATGACCAAGTTATTTCGGATACACTCAAACAAAACTCATTTGTTAAAAAGGTGAAACCACATAGATATTTGGAAGGGTTATCAAATGACCAAGTTATTTCGGATACACTCAAACAAAACTCATTTGTTAAAAAGGTGAAACCACATAGATATTTGGAAGGGTTATCAAATGACCAAGTTATTTCGGATACACTCAAACAAAACTCATTTGTTAAAAAGGTGAAACCACATAAATATTTGGAAGGGTTATCAAATGACCAAGTTATTTCGGATACACTCAAACAAAATTCATTTGTTAAAAAGGTGAAACCACATAAATATTTGGAAGGGTTATCAAATGACCAAGTTATTTCGGATACACTCAAACAAAACTCATTTGTTAAAAAGGTGAAACCACATAAATATTTGGAAGGGTTATCAAATGACCAAGTTATTTCGGATACACTCAAACAAAACTCATTTGTTAAAAAGGTGAAACCACATAGATATTTGGAAGGGTTATCAAATGACCAAGTTATTTCGGATACACTCAAACAAAACTCATTTGTTAAAAAGGTGAAACCACATAGATATTTGGAAGGGTTATCAAATGACCAAGTTATTTCGGATACACTCAAACAAAACTCATTTGTTAAAAAGGTGAAACCACATAAATATTTGGAAGGGTTATCAAATGACCAAGTTATTTCGGATACACTCAAACAAAACTCATTTGTTAAAAAGGTGAAACCACATAAATATTTGGAAGGGTTATCAAATGACCAAGTTATTTCGGATACACTCAAACAAAACTCATTTGTTAAAAAGGTGAAACCACATAGATATTTGGAAGGGTTATCAAATGACCAAGTTATTTCGGATACACTCAAACAAAACTCATTTGTTAAAAAGGTGAAACCACATAAATATTTGGAAGGGTTATTAAATGACCAAGTTATTTCGGATACACTCAAACAAAACTCATTTGTTAAAAAGGTGAAACCACATAAATATTTGGAAGGGTTATCAAATGACCAAGTTATTTCGGATACACTCAAACAAAACTCATTTGTTAAAAAGGTGAAACCACATAAATATTTGGAAGGGTTATCAAATGACCAAGTTATTTCGGATACACTCAAACAAAACTCATTTGTTAAAAAGGTGAAACCACATAAATATTTGGAAGGGTTATCAAATGACCAAGTTATTTCGGATACACTCAAACAAAACTCATTTGTTAAAAAGGTGAAACCACATAGATATTTGGAAGGGTTATCAAATGACCAAGTTATTTCGGATACACTCAAACAAAACTCATTTGTTAAAAAGGTGAAACCACATAAATATTTGGAAGGGTTATCAAATGACCAAGTTATTTCGGATACACTCAAACAAAACTCATTTGTTAAAAAGGTGAAACCACATAAATATTTGGAAGGGTTATCAAATGACCAAGTTATTTCGGATACACTCAAACAAAACTCATTTGTTAAAAAGGTGAAACCACATAGATATTTGGAAGGGTTATCAAATGACCAAGTTATTTCGGATACACTCAAACAAAACTCATTTGTTAAAAAGGTGAAACCACATAAATATTTGGAAGGGTTATCAAATGACCAAGTTATTTCGGATACACTCAAACAAAACTCATTTGTTAAAAAGGTGAAACCACATAGATATTTGGAAGGGTTATCAAATGACCAAGTTATTTCGGATACACTCAAACAAAACTCATTTGTTAAAAAGGTGAAACCACATAGATATTTGGAAGGGTTATCAAATGACCAAGTTATTTCGGATACACTCAAACAAAACTCATTTGTTAAAAAGGTGAAACCACATAAATATTTGGAAGGGTTATCAAATGACCAAGTTATTTCGGATACACTCAAACAAAATTCATTTGTTAAAAAGGTGAAACCACATAAATATTTGGAAGGGTTATCAAATGACCAAGTTATTTCGGATACACTCAAACAAAACTCATTTGTTAAAAAGGTGAAACCACATAAATATTTGGAAGGGTTATCAAATGACCAAGTTATTTCGGATACACTCAAACAAAACTCATTTGTTAAAAAGGTGAAACCACATAGATATTTGGAAGGGTTATCAAATGACCAAGTTATTTCGGATACACTCAAACAAAACTCATTTGTTAAAAAGGTGAAACCACATAGATATTTGGAAGGGTTATCAAATGACCAAGTTATTTCGGATACACTCAAACAAAACTCATTTGTTAAAAAGGTGAAACCACATAAATATTTGGAAGGGTTATCAAATGACCAAGTTATTTCGGATACACTCAAACAAAACTCATTTGTTAAAAAGGTGAAACCACATAAATATTTGGAAGGGTTATCAAATGACCAAGTTATTTCGGATACACTCAAACAAAACTCATTTGTTAAAAAGGTGAAACCACATAGATATTTGGAAGGGTTATCAAATGACCAAGTTATTTCGGATACACTCAAACAAAACTCATTTGTTAAAAAGGTGAAACCACATAAATATTTGGAAGGGTTATTAAATGACCAAGTTATTTCGGATACACTCAAACAAAACTCATTTGTAGACCCTGTAATTTCAGGCAATGAAACTATATTTTGTTTTTATTGACAAATACAATAATCATTGTAAATTTTATTGCTGTAAGTAAGTAAAGTTAGCGACCATAGTCGAGGGTGACCCGAAGGCTCCCTTTTCGATAGCTACTACACCAAGGTGTAGGGGAGGGCGCTACTCCATTCCCAGGATTGCTCCACTTTACCCTTGAACCGTACCTTATAATGCTGAGTGTTAAGCAAGGTGGTATCAAGTACCATTTTTAAAGTCTTTGGTATGACTCGACCTGGGATTGAACCCAGGTCTCCCGGGCCATTGGCGAACTGTAATGTACTTAAATTGAGAGAAAGTAATTTTCATGTTTAAAAAAAAACACGAAAACTGTTTGATTGTGGATAAGCTTATGTGGAATGCATAAAGAATTTTCTGTCTTAACATTCAAAGCATTGCGAATAGCAACAAATTATCTGTTCAGATAATTACACATACCCCACATACACATTCACATCCATACATACCGGTCCATTTTCTTAGTGGGTTGAGTGTTCGCTACTGGCCCGAACACAAGGGTTCCATCCCAAATAGAGTAATACCAAAAGCTTAAAAAATGGTACTTGATATCCCTTTGCTTAACACTCAGCATTATATGCTATGTATCAAGGGTAAAGTGGACTGATCCGAGGAAAAGAGTAGAACCCTCCACTACACCTCAGTGTAGTGGCTATTGAAAAGGAAACTTTCCGATCGCCCTCGACTATGGTCACCAACTTTACTTATATATATATATATATATATATGTGTGTGTGTGTGTGTGGTTGGGCAGCTGTCTTTCATTTAAGCATGTTTGATTAAATGATAAAAACACATTTTGTCTATATAATTTTATTAGGATCCTTTTAAGTTTCCTGATAAGTGTCTTGGCTTCAGGTAGGAATTGGATGAATTTACCAAAATTGTCCGAGGGTTTATTTTTTTCTTTATTGTAGTTAATTCGTCTTTTTACAAGACTACAGCGATAATTTTGGGTGTCAGTATCGTGGTGAGCTACAGGATCATGTAAAAAGACAAATTAGCAACAATACAGAAAAAAAAAGCGATCGGGACGATTTTGGTAAATTCATCCATCAATTCCTACATGAAACCACGACACTTATCAAGGAACTTGAAAGGATCT
>OY757920.1:75632964-75735464 GCA_963585895.1 Sepioteuthis lessoniana | reverse complement strand
GATTGAGACTGTTTGGCATAGAGTGTGAAATGAGAGAGAGAGAGAGAGAGAGAGAGAGAGATAAGAAATGGAACACACAAAATGAGACATAGAAAGAGAGAGAGAGAGAAAAGCGACAGAGATAGAGACAGGTAGACAAAAACAGAGTTACAGAGAAATACAAAATGTCCGTAGATGTGATTACAGAGATACAGACAGACAGACAGACAGACGGAGACCGAAGTAGACGGAGACAGAGACTGATAGAGACGGTAATGGAGACAGAGATAGGGACATAAAAGAAGACAATGGATTGTAAGCAGAGAGAGAGAGAGAGAGAGAGAGAGAGAGAGAGAGAGAGAGAAAATCAAAAACATAGACAAAGGTAAATAATTAGAGATACTGATAAAGAAATATTCTAATTAAAATTAACTGAGAACGGAAAAAATAATAGTCCTTTTCCTGGAACAATGCCAGAAGTATGGGCTATCTAGTGAGAATTGAACTCGTTCATAACAGGCTGGTAAACATCATAACCACAATGGATAACCAAACAGCGGAAATATTATAAAATCTCATAAATTTGGCGCTGATGCAATTATGATGAATAATGGATATGATAATAATGATAGAATTAATCTGTGAACAGAAAAAGTTGAATTTTAAAAATGTTTTAAAACAATTTCTTGTTTCAAAGGTATAGTTCTACGGGTGTCACACTTTCTTCAGTTTTTCAATTTTGTCTTTTAACCAGTAGCTAATCTTTAACAAAAGTTATTTCTTGAAACGTTTTTATTCAATGTGGACTTAATTTTTGTGTATCTTTATTACAGTTAGTTTCAAAAACCTTATTGGATGATAATGAGAGAATTTACTAACTAAAGAACCACACGGGGAGGGGTTTTCATGGCGTAATGGTGGGACACCGACCTCAAAATAAGCGTGTTCGAATCCCAGCCACATTATTATGTATACTTTAGCACAAATATCCACGGGAAGGGTATTAACTTTAACTACTGTTCTTTTACAAGGATTGCCTGCAGAGGGCTAAGACCCACCCCTAACGAGTGTCCTGGATCTGACATTAAACAATCTGACCCACTGGACACTTTTGACATTGTTTTACTTCCTCAACAGTGGTTTTTGACAGCAATTCTGCCGCAAAGGCCAGCTTCATAGAGTAGTTTCCTCACACAGGATGTTGACAATTTTTTTCACGAAATTCGTTTAATTGTGCCGTGATGTTTAGAGCTGTCTGCCTTCTGTCACGAAAAATGGTGACTCTGATGTAATTGTCCTCTGCACTGGTTGCTTTAGGATTACCAAGCGTCCTTTTGGTCTTGTTTTGTCTCGTTTTTTGATGTCTCCGAACAATGTAATCCATTGTAGGTCTGGGAATGTTTATAGTTTCATTCTGAAGAAAAAAACACCTTCAAATCAATTCTTCAAAGATATATGGTTATATTAAAATTAAAATTACTGAAGAAGACTTGTGTTTAGTATGATAAATAAAACCAATGTGGCGTTTAACTTGTTCCATTAAAAATAACACTTTTCGGATGAGAAATAAAATAATCGTCATATAGGCGAGAAACTGACAATTATCAAACGTTGCTGACTCTTATACGTCGATGTTTGTAAACCTAACGTAAAATCAGGTATATAAGTCGGCCTGTAAAACCTGACAAAGTCTCTAAAAAACCCGAAATTGACTTATACGAGAGGACTAAAATCCAAACCTTTACTACTGGTAAATCCCGCTGAGGTAAAGATTTGGATTTTACCCTTGCCGTTTTAGTCTATCCCTAGTTTTTTCTAGATTTTGACAAGGTTAAAAGATCGCCGCAATTTATAGTAATCTTCCTGCAAAAAAAAAAAAAAGACGTTGACCTAAATAGCTATTGTCTAAACTTAGCTTAGATGTTGCTCACAGCCAAAAGTATGGAGCAGCCATTGAGAATCGAATTCACAAACAATGGGACAAAACTAACTTCCAAACCATTACATTACCTGAGATGCCAACGTCGACCGATACATGATTAATAATTTTTGTTAGGTTGAAATTTATACTTAATGGCTGGAAGCCGGTAATGGCGTAAAAATATCGTAAAAATTTATGATTTGGGGCCAAAATGTCAAGAATTGACCTATACATGAAAATGGGTTGTACACATATATATACAGTTAGAAAAAATCTTCCTCTTGGCCGGGGCCATTGTGTATTAAGCAAAGTATCATGTTATGCACTTAATTTTTTTTCTCAAAATAATGATTTTTAAATAGACTGCAATAAATAATTGGTGTTATGGCTTATTAAGATTTTAAGAAAATGCTTAAATAAAGATATAAACAGATTACTTATTTTAAGGTTAACTGTTCTCGATGGAAATTGGTTCCCAGAATGAAACGTAAACGTTAACACGGGCTTTCATGCTATAAGATTTAACGAGGTTTTAACTCAAGGATAACACTACGTTTCTTTTAACGCAATAGGTTATCCCAAAGAGAGTAACCTAACATAGAATATTCGGTAGGAAACAGAACAAGTCAATTAATACAATAAGACATTTAATTGTACACAATACGAGTAAAAACTACTGTTCCCATCCTAGGCTATACAAGAGCCACAAGTATTCAAGAAACAAATAGAAACGTCTATACAGCAAAAAGGTGGAAGTCACTTATACATCTCAGGTCTGGAATATAAAGAATGGAGGTTCCATATGCTCGCCGGCAGGAACGAACCACCACGTCTGGTCAACTTAAAGTCCTGTTCATGAAAAAGCTGATTTTCCGATTCACCTTACTAAAAAGGACACGTGACGAAGGAGAGTTTCTCAAACACTGTGACAGGAGAAACCACTCCGTTTAGTCTCCCAACAATGCCATGATGAAGTCACAAACATCGATGATTTTAGCTAGATATCCAAGTTTGCTGAGAAAAGTCCAAAGAGCAGTACAATTAACAGTGTTGAAGGCTTTTGTTAACTCGAAAAAAGCCAGGTATCAATCTCAAGTTCGCCAGTCGGCTGGGGTTGTAGAATATGCAGACTGCATCTTTGTAGAGGGGGAAGACCCCACCATCGAGTGTCCAGGACATGGCACTTAACCACCTGATGGTGAGGTTCCAGTCCTGGACCTTTGGGCAATGTAGAATACCCTTTCATTACCATTACTCCCATTTTTATTCTAACCTGGAATCTTAGTACGTGTTAGGGTCCCATCTATGTCTCAAATAGAACCAATTCAATCATTTTCTCTTCTGGAAACCAGCTAACTGTCGGCAAATAAATGATTGATATTAAATTCAGTTATTTGTATAACATAGCAATACTTGGAACAATTTAATTGATTGTAAACGAAAGAATAATCTTAACAATGATTACTAGCGTTAAATAACAATACTTGAAAACATTCAGCTGTGTGCAAATAGAACTATTAGTGTTAGTAAAGCTAAAAACCTTTAAATGTGTGCAAAAAATGAACTCAGCTTCGGATAAACATTTTACCAATAAACTTTGTTTAGAGATCATTCCTATTTAATATATGTATCAATAGAATTGTGGCATTAAATAGACTTCAAGAGTTGATATGCCATACAACCAGCCAACCAACCAACCATATATTGGCTGACTCTTGATTTATGGTCCCAAAATAATTACTTAATTAATAGTATTTGAAACCAAGTGTTTAACTGCAATAGAAAATTTAAGAATTTGATAACCCATCATTAGCAAAACTAATAATCAGATAAAATGAATTAGTTTTGCTTTGGTGTGGTTTTATAGCATATCAGCTATTATTGATTATTTAATGCAAAATCCTGTTTATATATATATATATATATATATATATATATATATATATATATATATATGATTTGTGAACACTTTGTAGATACCCACAATCAAATGATCAAACTGTTCTATTTCTTCTAATTCAATTTCGCATAAGTCATTTTATGTATCACTAACAATTAACTTAAACATCAGTCATTACAGATAAGTGATCAAACAGTTTTATTTAAAGCAATTTTATTTAGTATAAGTCATTTGTTTGCACTCAGTTTAAATTTCACATAGTTCTATTTAACCCATAGATAGGACCGTATTCGGTGCTACTACTCCGGATTAAAGTGGACCTGGGGGCGATGGCAATGAAAGGGTACTCTGCATTCCCCAAAGCTCCATCATTGCTGAAGCTTCAACATCATATTCTTTAATATCATATATCAGAACGTTCGTGGGTGTGAATCTTACCTCTCTGCACAGATGCAGTCGGTGTATTCTACAGCTCCTTCCGACTTGGTTAAAATGATTTAGGAAATAGAAAAGAGTTATTGCTTTGCTAGATACCTAGCCACGTACCTATATATGGGAATGAACTGGCAGATTCAACAGGAAAATGCTACTCAAAATTATAACATTGGCATGTGAAGTTTTCAATCTTAGGGTGATGCACATATGTGCAAACAGACACATCATTGATTCGAAAATATCACAGAAAAATACGTTTTATTTACAAAAGAGAACAATTGTGGGGGTTGTAAGTAATTTGGTTATTTCAGTAGATGTGTGTCCGTAATTTACGGGTATTGCTCTCTAAATTATTTCCACCACAAATACGACAGAAAACTTTACAATCGCGTGAAAGAAATGGAATAGAACACAACGAACATTAAACAACAAACAATTTAATATGCATATAACAGAATAGGAAAACAAATAAAATACATGATGTGTAAATGGCCTTTTGGAAAATAAAGTTTGGCAAGAAGAAAGATGTATGTATGTTAACGGAGTCCGTAAATAAGTCGTTCTTACTTACATTAAGTTCATAGCGGGTTTTATGATTGTGGCGACGGCGTGTCACGTTGATGAAAGAAAGTTTGTCGGGTTTTTCTTTTGAATGTGATTCGCGGCCATCTGAAGCTAGGTCATGAACTTTAGTCGAGGAAGGAAAGGAATTTGTCGGACACAGTATCGGCCACTGCATTACTGGCTTGGTGGCTTGTGGTGTTGTCTTAGTCTTCGTGTAAGTCTGTGTGAATGGCTCCCTAACTCTGTGTTATTGATCTCCTACAGGTGGATCAATGAATTTCCTAAAATTTTGGCGCGTAGACATTTATTGACCAATCAGATATGTATTTTACTATTTTATTTTCGAGCCTAAATATTTTCTGTTAGTTGGCTTCCGATCCTATTTTTCTAGAACGTTCTATGCTATGTTTTTAGCTGATTGGTTGAAAAATATAAAAATGTAACTTAAATGCTAAAACAGTTTTGATCCTAAATTTCTAGAATGTTCTTAAGTATGTTTTTATTGCTTATGTGCAAACAGACACATAATTGATTCGAAACTATCACAGAAAAAATACTTTTTATTTACAAAAGAGAACAATTGTGGGGGTTGCAAGTAATTTGGTTATTTCAGTAGATGTGCGTCCGTAATTTACGGGTATTGCTCTCTAAATTATTTCCACCACAAATACGACAGAAAACTTTACAATCGCATGAAAGAAATGGAATAGAACACAACGAACATTAAACAACAAACAATTTAATATGCACGCGTGAAAGACTAGAAAAAATGTGTATCCTATACAATTAAATAATTATTATTTCTCTAATTGCGAGTTTTTATTACCAGTTTTAACTGGTAGTTTTTTCTCAATAGTCTGAGTGACAGCAATTCTTATGCCTCCTAGATTCTTCTCAGTATTTTAGCCAATCTCAACAACGTTATGGTTAGGGCGGTCTTAATTATTTCTCTGATCTTCAATCAGTTTTTTCTCAAGCCTTTTGGGACTGTTTTAAGAGTACGAAGTACAATTGTTATCTCTGTCATCTTCATGTTCCATGCTTAATTTTGTTCTCGGGGAAGGTCCGAGTACATGTCTATCTTTTCGCTTTCTTTTAGTTTGACCTCATGATAAACGGGAACGGCAAAAACTTCTTGACAGTAAGTTCTTTTTTTTCTTGTTAATTAGCGCTAATTCTGGTTTTCTAGCCTTGATTAGATAATCCATTTATATCTCGAAATTCCAATAAATTTTATGCGTCTCATTCTCTACGACTTATTTTGGTGTATGGATATATCATTTTGTAGTATGATCAAATCTTAATATCTTACACAATTGCCAGAGGATCAACTGTTACACGCAGACGTGTCTAGTTTGAAATTCGCTTATGTAATTAACCGTTTAATCACTCTATCCCCATAACCTACACTTGTTATTTCTGTAGCGTATTTTCTCTTTAATATATTGCCCAGTCGGCTGGGGCAGAAGAATACACCGACTGCCTCTTTGCAGAGGGTTAAGATCCCGCCAACACGTGTCCGAGATATGATATAAAACAATCTGATGGTGAGGCTCCCGTAATGCTGGAGCTTTGGAGAATGCAGAGTACCCCATAATTGCTATTGCTTCCAGGTTCACTCTGGCTCGGAGAGGTAGCACCTGATAGGGTCCTATCTATGGATTAAATAGATCTAAACTGTGTAGTTATGCTAAACTGAAATATTTGAAATAGAACCGTTTTTGACATTGAAACTGTGTACTCATGCTAAACTGAATTGTTTGAATTAGAACCGTTTGACTATTAAGTCTTGAAATAGAAATGTTTTTGACAATTTAACTGTATTCTCATGCTAAAGTGAATTGTTTCAAGTAGAACTGTTTATATATTTCCTTGCCCTTGAGGTTATAATAATTACGTAGATGTGTATTTGCAATCCTTTTTGGAAGATGTGGCCCTGGAGGTGAGCATATCCGCTGTAAAGAGTACGGAAGTAATATGTCCGCGATAAAGAGTACGGAGACACATTCAGGTTAATTGGCCGCGCAATTGCCATGGTTAGAACAATTTATTTGTATAAAAATGGATTGGGCATTAATAACCTACAATGGTTGATGTGTCATAAAATGAAAGCAAACCAAACCAATTTTTGATATGATAGGTCCTCATGATGTTGTTTTGTGCAACTGAAATTCAGTCTCTATGCTGAGGTTTCCCTTAGCAACGTCCATGTCTTCTTAAGAGCAATCTTGCAAGTTTGTCACTTGAAATATCCCTACACTTGTTTTACTTCTCATTTTTAAAAATGTTTTTTTAATTGTTTTTCTATTTGTTCTCGTGTTGGCTGCTGTGATTAGTCTTTCTTCTCTCTTTTTAATGTACTCCTCAAGACTTTGTATCGATGCATCTATGCAATTCTCAATGCAGACGACTCCTTTTTACTCTTTCTTTTTTTTGACACATAGTCTCTGTATATTTTATTTCTTGGTTGTAATTCCTTGTGCATAGTCATCAATTTCTTTATACAGAGTGGCCCGCAAGAGACTAACCCATGAAAAAAAAACAAAAAATCTTTTCGTTACCGCTTCTGTGAAAACACTTTGCAATGACCGCTTTGTGGGTGGTCTGATACTGTGTAACAAGTTTCAAATATGTACACTAAGTTCTTTATTATGTTTGTACTTGAGTGATTCTTCGCAAATTGGGTGGCACAATTTTTTCTTTCTGTTGAAATTGAAGATCAGTCAGTTGAATAGTAAAATTTCATAATTATAGTCAAACTCGATTTTTTTTTCATTTCCTAAAATTACAAATAATATCTGATAAAAAGTAGTTGGCGACCGTAGTCGAGTACGACCAGAAGGCTCCCTTTTCAATAGCTACTACATCAAGGTGTTGATGGGGTACTACTCCTTTCCTTGGATTGCTCCACTTTACTCTTGACACGTACCTTATAACGCTGAGTGTTAAGCAAGGTGACATCATGTATCATTTTTTGAGTCTTTGGTATGACTCGACCTGGGATTGAACCCTGGTCTTCCAGGTCATTGGTGAACACACTACCAACTGAGCCAAGGTTCTGAGTTTTGAAAAGGTGTCAGTCTTTTGTTGGCCACCATGTCATCATCATCATCATATCGTGCTGGCAGCACGGATATCCCTGACCCTCTCTCGCCACTCCTCCCTATAGTTCATCGCCCTAGGCAGGTCTTCTGGACAACAACCTGTATCCTCACATAGCTGCTGAATGTACGTTCGTGCTGGTCGTCCTGCTTTTGCGCGGCCATGTGTGGGGATCCATAAGAGTACATCTCTTATGAGTTCATCTCTGCTTCTCCAGCAATGTCCTGCATGTCTGGTTCGCCTAACTTGAATAGTTTTCGTGATAGGGGGCAGGTGGCCGTACAGTTGGTGTCTTGTGGGGTGTTGCTGCCAGGACTTGTTGAGGATTGCACGCAGCATTCTTGTGTAATTGCCATCTAGTTTCTTCTCCAGACGTTTTGTTAGCGTCCATGTAGTGCATCCATATAGCAGTATCGATGTGACCGCTGCCTGGAAGAAACTGCGTTTCATTTTATCGGTTAGGTCTGATTTCCATATAGTCGATAGCCTATTGATAGCTGTCCATGCTTTCGTTAACCTCGTTTCGATGTCCTTTTCGGTTGATTCGACGCTGCTTCCTAGGTACGTGAATTTGTCTACTAGTTTAAGAGGGGTTCCTTTAAGAGTGGAGATGTCCCCCGTTTGGTTATAGCACATATATTCCGTTTTGTGTGCATTAACATGGAGGCCTATGCTTGCTGCTGCTCGTTCCAAACTATGCAGAAGTGTTTCGGCTTGGTCAGGTGTATTTGCCAGTATCGCTATGTCATCGGCGTAGTCGGCGTCGGTAATTGTTGTTGCGGGGTATCTTCTGCTTCTTTTCTTCTTCAGTTCGAAGCCATTCTCTTTGATTTTGTCAATCGATGTTCTAAGTACGTAGTCTAGACAAATGATAAAGAGATACGGAGCCAGCGTGTCCCCTTGTAGTACTCCTGCTACAATGTCGAAGTATTCTGTGTCTCCATCTGGTGATCGTACTTTTACTTTAGTGTTTCTATAGAGAATCGTTATTGCCGCTACGGTTTCTTTAGGTATGCCGTACGCTAGTAGGATTTGTTCCATCTTTCCTCTGTGAATGGAGTCGAAAGCCTTGGTAAAGTCGACAGATATTAATGTCGCTTGTAGGTTCTTTGCTCGTACATCTTCAAGGATTCTGCGGATGGTTAATATTTATGAGGTCGTGGATCTATTTCTTCGGAAGCCATTTTGGTTTTTTCTAAGTATGTTGTCGATTTTGGGTTCTATTCGGTTTCGTAGTAGGGCATTGTAGATTTTGGCAGCTATGGATGTAAGTGTTATGCCTCGGTAGTTTTCGGCTAATCCGAGGTCCCCCTTTTTAGGGAAGGGGAGTATGCATCCCTTCGTCCATCTATCTATCGGGTTTTGATTGTATACTGCGTTGCAGTGTCGGAGCAGTATGTCGTCGAATTGTCTGGTCTTCCATACTTCCGGTGGAATTTCGTCCAGCCCTGCAGCTTTCCTATTTTTAATTTTTCTGAGAACCGAGTCGAGTTCTTTTTGTGTGAACGGTCCAAGTTTAATGTCTAATTGTTTGCTAATTATTCTGGTGATTGGTTCATGCGTTATTTTTGGTGGGTTTCCAAGTAAGTTTTCGAAGTGCTGTTTCCACAGTTTTATTCTTTCTTGTTGGTTTGCTGCTTTAAGTTTTGCTTTGGCTGTGTTCTTTCTTCTGCTCACTTCGTTTATTGTTTGCCAGGCAATTCTAGATTGTCTATCTTCCACCGAGTCTCTAATCTTATCTATCTGATTTTGAATGTATTCTGTCTGTTCCTTTATATATATGCCTGCTAATTGATATTGTGCCGTTTTTAGTTTTAAGGCATTTGTGTTTGTTGGGTTTTTTCGATAGTTTTTGGAGGCTGTTTTCACTAGTGCACGTTTTTCTCTCACCGCTAAAGTTTCCCATGGGACTCTATATTTAGTTTTAATTTTTGTTGGAATGTATTTTGCTGCTGCCTCGAGGTGTGCATTGACGAAATTTTCGTATTCGTCGTTTGGTGTACTTTTTTCCGTCTTTTCTTGTAGTGTTTCGAATCTGTTTCTTAACTCTAATACGTATTTATCTCTTACATCTTTGTTGTTTAATAGGGCCCAGTCATAGTGTTTGGTGGTCGCTGTTCGTTTGTCGTTTTTTCGTAGGCTTAACCGTATTTTCGCTGTGACTATTCGGTGATCGGTGGACACACCCTCAAAAGAGGAGTATGCCTCGCAATTCAATGCACTATTCTTCCATTTCTTGTTCATAAGGACGTAGTCTATCTGAGCTTTAGTATTGTTTGCGTACGTGTATGTCCATAGTTTGCCCTCTCTTTTTTGGTAGTTTGTATTGAGTCATGCTAATCTATTTTCTATCATGAAATCTGTTAGATGTTGCCCATTTCTGTGTTCCTCCAAGATCCATTTTAAAAATGGCCTCTCGAATCTTACAAGGAGTTATATTCAGGTATAGATTACTTTAATGAGTTTTTCTTCTGCAGAGTTTTGTTTTCAGGTCTTTTCTTCTTTTAAAGTACTCTTTTCTTATTTTTTCTTTAATCTCTGTTAATTTAATGGTGTCGGCTTTTCCTATTCTTATGTACTTTATTATTATTTTATTCTTTTGAGAGTTTTTACTAAGCGTTAGCTGATGGTTTCTTCCTGGGGTTTGAGTGACAGCAAGTCTCTTCAAGTCTCCAGGACACTTCTCAGTATTCTAGCCGATATCAACTCTGCAGTATTTTGGATGGTTCCCCTCTCGTCCTCTTATTTCCAAGTCCTTCAGTCCCTTTTAGTAATCCTTTAGTAACTGTACCGAGTCTCCTAATTACAGTTGGTATCACCGTCACTCTCATGTTCCATATTTCGTTCAATTCTCTCTCTTTACTTTGTAATTTGCCAGGACTGCAAAGTCCACTATTCGGCTGGTTCTCTTTTTTTTGACTCTCACTAGGTATCATTATTATTATTGTTATCATTATTGTTGTTGTTGTTGTTGTTGTTATCATTATTATTATGACTATTATTGTTATTATTATTTTCAATACGTATTTAATACTTTCTATTAAATATATCTTCCTTTGATACGATGATAGGGCTGTTTATATGTACATACTTTTAAATTTTGGCATTTTTATGGCGTCTTAGAGGAATTTAGACAAGAATAATAGTGTGGGTTCTTCTGAGAAAACTGGATTCTTTTCTGAATGCAGGTGGAAATAAAAGTTGACACATGACAGGTGTGGCGCTAAAAAGAGGCAAGAAGATGTGCATGAAAGAAAAAGACATGAAAATATACCGACTCGACAATAAGAGAAGTGGTTTGATCGAAAAAAAAACAACATTATAAGGTGTATTATGGGATGAGGTTTAGGGAATGAAAAATGAAAGTCATGAAAGGAGGATTGTAACTAAAAGAAAGCTTGATAAGACAAAACATGAAAAGATTGGAAAAGGGCTAGGAGGAGAAGGAAGTCGAAGTAGGAAGAGGAAATGAATTAAAAAATGATCAGGAGAAAAAGAGAAGGTGGTGGAAAAGGAAGAGAAGGAAACAGAAAAAGAGGGAGGTGGTGGATAAATGGGATGAAGGAAGATAAAAAGCAGAAAGATAGAAATTTAGAAAGGAGAAAGTGAGAAAGAAAGATAGAAGGAGGAAAATAGGAAGAAGTTTAAAAAATGAATTTGTTGAAAGAAGAGGAAATAGAAGAAAAAGAAAGCAAAGATTTTAGAGAAAGAGAAAATGGAAAAATCCAAGAAGAAGAAGAAGAAGAAGAAGAAGAAGAAGAAGAAGAAGAAGAAGAAGAAGAAGAAGAAGAAGACCGACAAGAAAAACACGAAAGAAAGAGGATAAAGATGATATAATGACACTGAAAAGAAAGAAAAAAGGAAAAAGAAGGAGAAATGAAAAAGAAGAAATGTGACTAATGGAAAGATTGATAAAACAAAACTAGTAAAATATATGGTAGGATTGGTACAAAAAGATGTCGAAGAAAGAAGAGGAAATTGATTAAAAAAAATGATGAATAAAAAAGCAAATGGAAAAAGAAGAGGTGGAAGATGAGTAAAAAGAGAGAAGATGTGGATTAAGAAAATGAAAGAGAATTATTTGAGAAAAAAATTAAAAGAGAACCCAGGGGGAGAAAAGAAAGAGCGAGATGAGGAAGTTATAAAAAAGTTTTAAAAGAAAAGTTAATGTGAAAGAAGAAGAAGAAGAAGAAGAAGAAGAAGAAGAAGAAGAAGAAGAAGAAGAAGAAGAAGAAAAAGAAGAAGAAGAAGAAAGATATGATTAAATTGTGGTGAAAAGAAAGAGAGAAAAAAGGAAGAAAGAAAGATGGAAATAATGAAAGAAAGACACTACGTGAGAAAAAAAAGAAAACTTGGTTTAAAGAGAAAGAACAAATATTGTAAAAAGAAAGGAAGAAGAAAAGCTAGAATTGAATCAAGAGAAAAGCAAAAAAACTTTTTGAAGAAACAAAAGAAAGAAAAAGTTAGAATGAAGGAAAGAAAAGGAATGTAGGGTGAAAAAATGAGGTCCTGATATAAAGAGAAAGAAAGAAAAAAACTAAGAAGAGAAAAAATATAAAGCCAGAATGAAGTTAAGAGAGAAAAAAAGGGTTTATGAGGGAACGAAAGATAGAAAGAATGATAGAAAGATAATAAGTTGAATGCGTGAGAAGTCGACATGGAAGAAGAATTATAAAAATGAAAGAGGAAAGTAAGAGGACATTTAGGATGAGAAAACAAAAATGAGAGAGAAAAAGTAAGGAAGCTGAGAAAAGAAGAAAGATGAGAAAGAGGAGAGAGAAGTTAGAAAAGGGAAAGAGAAGAAGAAATGGAAAATGGAATGAGAAAGAAAGAAAAAGGGAAAAGTGAAGAAAAACATACAATGAAATGGGAAATAGAAAAGGGAATTTTGTTAAAAAAGCAGAAAAATAAAGAAAAAAAGAAAAAGAAGAGAAAAATAAGGTGAGAAAAATTTCAAAGGGAGACAATCGAAAATGAATGTTAGGAAATATAAAATAGCAGCAATATCAAGGGAAAAATTTCAAAAAGGAAGAAAAATATAATAGAAAAAAAATAGGAAAAAACGGAGGGGAAGCGCATGAAGTAAGAAAGAAAAAATGATTGTAATTAGAAGAGGCAGAAAGACAACAAGAAATCACAAGAAAAAGAAACAAATAAACAAAGAAACGAAGAAAGAAAAGAAAAAAGATGAAGAAAAAAGAGAAAAGAAAGGAATCAGAAGATAAAAGAAAGAAAGAAAGAAATGATAATACAGCAAAAGTCAGAAGACAGGAAATAAGAGAAGAATCAGAAATAGGAAGAAGAGAAAAAAATGAAGAACACTTGCCTCCCCCAATATATATATATATATATATATATATATATATATAATGAGAAAGAGAGAGAGAGAGGTGGGGGAGAGAAAGAGAAATAAGAAGAAAGCGAAGGAAGGAGATAAATGATTAAATGACCAGAACAATTGAAGAAAATGTAAAAAGAATGCAGCCAGGTGGAAAAAAAGAGAGAAAAAGAAATAGAAAAAAGAAAGAGGAAAAACATGTGAGAGGAGTGGAGAAAAAAGAAGCAAATGAAAAGGGAAAAATCAAGAACCGGGAGAAGAAAAAATTGAGAAAAATCAGGAAAAGAACTTCTTGAAGAATCAACGCAAAGAGACTAGAAGAAAAAAGAAAAGAAAAGAAAAGAAGAAAAGTAAAGAGAAGAAAAGAAAAAAAGAAACTATCACAATGACAAAAATATCAGTAAGAAGAATATAAATACCCAAAGAAAAGGGAGAAAAGAAAAAGGAAAAAAAAAATGGGAAGATAACAGAAAGAAGTTTCAGCGGAAGTATAAAGAAAAATAAATAGAAGTGGAAATGAAGGAAAAATAAAGAATCAGAGACAAATATTGAAAAAAAAAACAACAAAAAAAAAAAAAAAGAAAGAAAAAAGTCAGAAGAAAGAATGACCCAAAAATTGGTGAACAGAATTGAATAGCAGAATGGAAAATATTTTCCAAGATATGGGAACCAGTATATATATATATATGTGTGTGTGTGTGTGTGTGTGTGTGTGTGTGTGTGTGCATATATATATATATATATATATACATATATATATATATGTGTGTGTGTGTGTGTGTGTGTGTATGTGTGTATGTTTGTTCCTTATCTCATCTTCCCACGCTTTTAAAAACGGGATTGATGTTAAAAAGACGGAAGATTGGTATGCTACAGAAGATAAAAGACATCATCTCACAACGGAATTGAAAGGAAAGAAAAAAAAATCAAGGGCAGAAAAACTGAAAGAAATCGAAAGGAAAATGTGACGACTTGATTCAAACCAAAAAAAAACACTTCTTTTTTATAATTCTATTAAAGACAGAAGGATACAAACGCATCTATACGTACGGTTTTCTGTATATCACTTTTTTATTCTTTCGTTTGGGTTGACAACGTATCCAGGTGTGTGTTCCGCAAGAGTAAAACAGATGTGATGTAATAATTGTTCCCGCTTTAAAAATGGCTCGCTTCGTCGCCATATTTGTCCTTTTAAGCTGCATTACCATGATCAGTTTGGAAACCAAAGTCGAAGCAAGTTTACGCATCTTTTTCGTTCCTGAATGCTCGCATGCATCTTATTCACAGATGTTTAATGCAAATATATATATATATATATATATATATATATATATATATATATATATATATATATATATTCAAATGAATAGGTCCGCAAATGATTTTGAATTCTAAATTCGGTATTGAGATTTTAATTATTTCATATAATTGTGATCTACACGTGTTTCATACTTTACATCTTCTGGAGATGTAGAAAGGTTAAGACAATTTTTTTGCTCTTTTTATTACGCAGTTTGTTTTAATAGGATAAACAAGGCTTTTTAATTCCTAGATTTGTGTCTGTGAATATCCTATTGGTGTTGATTTTCTGTGAAGACCTATGGTCTCTGCAGATGTTTATTGTATATATAAAAATATGTATTTTTATATATAAGTATGTTTTTCTTTCTGTGTGTATGAAAGAGTAAATATACGAGCATACATGCACAAAAATCTATGTACACCCCCGTACACATATTTTCAAGATTGTTGATTTTTCTTCTCTCTCCCTCTCTCTCCCTCTTTGTATACGCATGTTCGCATAAATGTATACCTATATATACATAGTTTTATCAAGGGTATTGGATGGGTTTAATATACGAGAATGTATACCTATATATACATAGTTTTATCAAGGTTATTGGATGGGTTTAATATACGAGAATGTATACCTATATATACATAGTTTTATCAAGGGTATTGGATGGGTTTAATATACGAGAATGCATTTGACTCCACACATAGATATATATTAAGGAACCCCCTGTGTATACTTTTCCGCGTACGCTCGTGCACAAGTGTTTCAAGTTCTGTTTCATGTTGGTTTAAATATATGTATGAAGTTTTTTTTCTTCTACCTGTCTAATAAATAGTCATCAGTGATAGTACACTGGCATTTTCTCTTTCGTTGCATTTATAAATGTATTTTAATAGATAAAGTTTTCTATTTACTGGTAATTTAGTGATGTTTTTATGTAAAGAGACTCTCTCACACTTTGTCTCTCTTTGCCTCTCTCTCTCTCTCTCTATATATATATATATATGTATATAAGTATGTGTGTGTGTTTGTGAGTGTATTTACCAAACCCTCCATACGAGAAGGATGTGATACAAGGTCATATTTTTTAAGTGGAGTTTAATAGGTTTGAATTCAGATTTTGCCATTTGCTGGACCAGTTGCCATACCAAGCTTAAAGAACTCCGTTTGCTCTACTATTTACTCATTACTGGAAGGATAATTGTTGAATTCATCCTTTTTCCAATGTATTAGCGGTATGTAAAGTACAAGCAAACTCATTAGGATTTGAACTCGGGTCACGACGACTATTTCTAACAGCAATAGCCAAAACACCACGAGCGCCACCACAATATATACTGCGGATAAAATGCATCAAATTCTCTGGTCTTTTGATAAATAAACATATTACCCAATCTAATGTAGAACACCAGACTTTGTTTTGATAAAGAAAAATAAAATAATTTGCTATTAAGAGGATCTTGCGGAGCCATCAGACTTTAGAGTAAAAGTGAAATAAGGTAAAAAGCTATACAAATACCAGGATCTTGACTGAGAGCTGACAAAGTTGTTAAACTTAAAGGTGACAGTGATATCAGTCGTAGTTAATGTTCCTGGAAATGTTACCCAAGAACCTGGAAAAGAGGCCCAATGAATTGGAGATAGAATTTAAATCGAACAGATCATAGGACTCTTAAAATCAGTTCGAATAACTCTTCGTTATTTCATTTATACATGCATTTACTACCCTCTGCGCACGGGCAGGATGTGACACATGGTCAATTTTTAAGTAGAGTTTAACTAGTTTGAATGTAGAGTTTTCCTTCTCCTAGACTGGTTGCCGTGCCAGAGTTAAAGTGTCCAGTCTGTCCAACTATTTGCCCATAGCTGGTGAGACAATTGTTGGATTTATACCTTTCCCAAGGGTATGAGTGCTATGTGAAATGCAGTCAGCCTCGTCCAGGATTTGAACTCGTGTCACCACGTCAATTTCCTACAACAATAACCATTACATCACGGGTCACTCCTCCAGTTATTCTATTTATATATTGTATTTTGTTGTATATATTGTGTTGTTGTTAGATCTATTAAAAGGAAGATTGGATATTTTATCTAAACACATCTCTGTGTCAGAATGGGCCCCAATGGATATTGGGAGTTGAGACATCTGCCACACATAACGATTACTATGAGAGTGGCTAAGTACTACGAGACAGACATTGCTTTACAGTGACGGAAACGATAATATGTAGAGGCTGAGAGACAAACCTCTACTAAAGCTAGGTTTTAGTGGAATCTTCGACCAATTAAACTATTTCTATATGTGTGTGCGTGTGTATTTGCGGGTGCATCTTAAGGTCGGTTTTTAAGCAATGGTTTGAGAGTTTTCCTTCTCCTAGACTAGTTTCTTGTAAATTCTTCTTTACTATTTCTCACCAGCCCATTGGCTTAATAGTTAGAGTATTCACCAATGGCTCAGAAGACCGTGGTTCAATCCCGGGTTGAGTCATACCAAAGACTCAAAAAATGGTACTTGATGTTGCCTTGCTTAACACACAGCATTATAAGGTACGGGTCAAGGGTAAGTGGAGCAATCCAGGGAAAGAAGTAACGCTCTCCCCTACACGTCGGTGTTGTAGTTATCGAAAGCGGGGGGGGGGCTTTATGTCACCCTCGACCACGGTTGATTAACTATTTCTCTATAGTTAGAGGGAGAACATGGATTTATGCCTTTCTCAAAGGCATTAGTGCGAAATGAAATACAAATAGCCTCGTCAGGGATTTGAACTCCAGTTTCTGGTTCGATTTCTTACGCCGATAACCGTTTCGCTAACAATGAAGTTGTGTGAGCGTACGAACCCACGGCGGTGATAGCTGTTGCTGTGATGATACCCATTACGTGGTATAGGAAAACTGTTAATTTCAATATAAATCAGCACTTAAAACACAGACCCCCGGCAGTAGCGGAAAAATTCCAAGTGGCTCAGACAAGGGACCGATTTAGTCGGATCAGCCTCAGTTTCGCTTCTGAATAATTTTTATTTATATCATGTTTATCAATAGATGTATACCTGAACGAGTTAGATTGACTGTTTTATTGTATTCATAGCACAACAGAAAAAATATAATCTCTGTAAATAGATAAAATTACAAGGTAATACCCAACTCCTTTCCAAGTAACATGCAACAGGTATTGCTAATTTTTGTGGTATGAATAAAAGTATTGATTTTAAATTGAGAAATTTCCCTCCATAAAGTGGTCAATCAGTCTAAATAGAGTATGGCGATTGTACCCCTTGTAGAGGGGTAAGAACCTCTAAAAAATGGGTGCCATGTGTATGACACTAAGCTATATCTGTTGGCGCCGCTTCAGTTGTGAAGATAAGAGGAATGTAGAATTATCCTCTTCATTGACATTGTTCTCAGGCTCAATCGAGATGTGCCCGTGATGTAATGGTTATCGTCGTAGGAAATGGACACGGTGACACGAGTTCAAATCCTGGACGAGACTGATTGCATTTCACATAGCACTAATATCCTTGGGAAAGGTATGAATCCAATTATTCTCCCTCCAGCTATGGGCAAATAATAGGGCAGACTAGGTTCTTCAGCCTTGGTGAGGTAACTAGTCTAGGAGAAGGAAAACTCTGAATTGAAACCTATTAAACTCCGCTTAAAAATTGACCTTGTGTCATATCCTGCCCATGCAGAGGGGTTGGTAAATATGAATAGATTTGTTTAACAATTATTTGTATTCGATAGGACCGTATATAAGGTACAGAGTCTAATCAATTTAGAAACGGGTAAGATAGTGTTTGTTTTTTGGAGGTGATTTTCTAAACGTTCAATACACTTATCAACAGGTATATTAGTGTATAAGGATTTGATGTCAAGACTAGCTAAGCATTTGTTTTACATAATATCTTAAATATTTGTTAAGGAGTGAGCCAGAATTATTGATGTGTGCATCGCTGATAGTACCCAAGAATGGGAATAATCTTTTCAGCTAAAAGTTTTATTATGTCATGGCGGGCAGAACCTATACCAGAGATGATTAGTCTTAAGGACCCATCTCTAAATTAGATAGAATCTGTACCTCATCATATTTACCAAACCCCATCGCTCGGGCAGGATATGACACAAGGTCAATTTTTAAGCGGAGTTTATCAGATTTTAATTCAGAGTTTTCCTTCTCCTAGACTAGTTGCCTCACCAAGGCTGAAGAAAACAGTCTGTCCTACTGGAGCTGGAGGGAGAATAATTGGATTCATACCTTTCCCAAGGGTATTAGTGCTATGAGAAATGCATCAGTCTCGTCCCGGATTTGAACTCGTGTCGCCGTGTCCATTTCCTACGACGATAACCATTACACCACGGGCATCTGTACCTTATGCATGTCATAATGTTATTTCCAACTTAGGACCGCGAGAAAAACACTTAAACTATTACACAACATATGTAAATATAAACGGACAATGAATGCGATTCTCAAACCTCCAAGAAAAAATAAACATGGTTCTACCCTACCCAGGTTACACTTTTTGTTTGGTGATCGCACCCCTCATGAAAAGGTACAGTCAGGGTATTTTAAGTCCAATTGAGAGAGCAGAACTCTTGTAATCTATTTTAGTGTAGTTAACCAATATTTTCCCCTAAGAATAATAGATAGACAAATAAATTTCTCATGTTGGCATAGTAAATTTTATGAGTATGAAAATGTAATTACACTTGGAGATGTGCTGCAACAATTAGTAAATAAAACCCAGAAAGGGGTTATTGCGCAAAGAGAGAGAGAGAGAGAGAGAGAGAGAGAGAGAGAGAGAGAGAGAGAGAGAGAGATACTTAACAGAAAAACAGTTTTCTCCTCCCAGGTAACAAAACAGATGTGAATTAAAAGACATTCACAGGTCAATTGCTCATTATGACTTTTGCACTTTTGCCTTCCTTCTACGTCCGTACTCATTACTTCTAACTTTATATCTCCTTCTCACTTAATCTCTGTCATTAATTAATGTACACATTTTAACCTTCCACAACCAAGCATAGCTCGTAATCAAACCAAGATACATGTTTCCCCGTTTTTTCGAACTTTTGACCACCGTCAAACGGTCTATCTCACATCTTTTCAACAGCTTACGAGTACCCTTCTTTCTTATCTTCTTTCTTTCTTTCGCCCTTAAAATACCGGATGTTCTTTTCTAAACCACCCAAACCTTTTATTCGCTCACTTAATAAAATTTCTCCCTCGACACAACTCAAAATCGAGTCCGCGAATTTTCCAAACACACCCAATGAGATCACCAGAACTCTGCGCATATCTTAAATAACTAATCTCCAAACCCATGTTTTTCCGAACATCTTCCACAACAAAACCTCACAGTCCCACTCTCGGGGGGAACTCACAAAATAACCGTCTGCCCTGTCAGACTCAAAAAACATCCGTCTCTTCTTTTTTCTGCCTCTATGGCGAGATATCTGAGACAATTTTCCAGTCGATACGGACAACGAAACGTCCGACGCATTCCACCGTGCCTCCGATTAGTCGAACTCGACCACTTAAACAAAAACCCGGCCTGATTTCCTCAGCGCCCAAAATATCGATTCTCCAACATCGAAACCTGCCCCAAAGGTCCTAACTACAGATATACGAAATTTTTCCGGCAATCCCATCGATGAACGAAATCTTCAAGGTCCCGAATCAAAATTCTAATCTCCGAATATTATTAGCCCGGACCACCAACAAGTTACTACAAGTTTTCATTAATAAAAAACGTTATTTACTACAAACTTCACCCACAATGACCCCGTCTATCGTAAAATTCATTCATAAAAATATTGTTTATTAAGGCTGTCCATCATGTGCGCGACACAATCCTCTGTCCACACAGCGACCACCTTTCTTTCTTCTTCTCTGTCACTGCGAGCTTATTTCTCTATTACTCTTTCTTTCTCTCCTCCCACCACGGTACAAAGTCACATACAGTAGTAATCGTAATTTTCTATGCTACCAACGATTTTTCTTTTTTTTTTTAAATTTTAGATTTATTTCTAAATCTATCCACCACAACCATTCAAACTCTATTCGTAAATTAAACTATGACAGACTTTTCTTCATGCTTTTTTTTTCTTGGAGTTGAGTTGTATTACTTCTCTTTTTCTTTCCTTGTTTTCTTTTCTTTTCACGCCTCTTTTTTTTTTTCTTTTGGAGTTGCGCTGTTTTTCTTCTCTTTTCGGTGTTGTACTTTTCTCCTTTTTCCTTCTGAGGGGTGTCGCATTCGTTCTTCTTGTTTTTGGTCTCTTTTCCTTGTTTCTTATTTTCTGGAGGCCTTGTGTTTTTTCTCTCTCCTTCGATCACTTGAACAAGCCGTTCCGAAATAGATTCCTCATTGTTCTTAGCCGCTTCTCTGATCGTCTCCGTGGAACCATAGTAACCCAGTCGTAAACCATATCATGAAAGATATGCCCAAGTTCTGGCACCAAATATGTCTATGTTGCGTAGCCATATACACGAATATGGCCATGTGCGGAATGGGTGAAATGGACATCGAATGTTGATCACGATATAACATATAAATCTCGAAATTCGGAAACACGTAACGACTTCTTGTTCAGGTACGAAACCTTTTTATTAACTTTGAGTTAACGGTTTCGACGTAAGGAGGAGAGACACAATTTTCTATGCCGTCCCATTCATTTGGCCCCAATCTCGTGCGACCCCCATAGGGCGCACGTTCGCCTCGCACCTGCGAGCTCCAAAAGTCGATCCTTCTCGTTTGGCGTCTAGTACCCGACCCTTTCTCTCTTCAAATTCTCACACAAACCTCCACGCGCTTCCGGTGCGTGACGTCACCCGCACCCTGTCACCTCGGTTCGTTTCGGACCATTATGACATCTGAGTGACACCTCCATCCGCCCGCGCGCACCCGCGTTAACACCTGCTTCAATGTTGCACCTAACTAACCCATGTGCTGAGCCGAAAGGTTCTCAGCCTAACTAAACTCAAAGGCATGAACCGAAATCCCTCGGCTATTTTGTAACAGTAACTACACAAGAATCCTGTGTTGTTTTGAACAATTCCTGTGAGGAACACCCCACAATATACATATATATATATGTACTTCCACTATCATTTTCTCAGGAAAGAAGCAGGTAAAAACATTTTCCTGGCAGTTTTTGGAAAGTTCAAATTATGCTCTTCTTCTATCAATTAAAAACTTCTCCGCTGAAATGTTGAAATCGAGTAAAATCTACATCAGCATGACGTAATAAAGTCATTTTTCTCATATAGCCAAAGCTACAATCTATTGATCTAAAGGACATGTGATCGCAAACGGCTGTATCTTTTATATTATTTCAAAATACGATGATGATAAGTTATACATTTTCATCTATTTAAATATATAACGTACACTGGCCGAATAATTAAGATGTAATCAGTAGAAAAAAGATTTAGGGTTGACTGGAACATGTGAAAGAATCCCTTGGCTCTTACCAGGCTTCGAATATATATATAAATATAAATACACGTCTCGCGTGTCTAGCCACACTGAAGAGTTGTGATACAACGAAACAGTCTGTTTGTGTATGACTACATATACGCTCCCCTCCCCGGCGGGTGGGTGAACATTCTGGCAGAGGAATATAACGGTTGGCACTCGCGTAATGCAAAGCATATCTAACGAATTGAGCCCTCCAGTGTCCGATAGCGCAAAATGTAAACAAACGAAAGCTGATACACATGCGTTAATTCCCGAGCTGACGTAGGCTTGACGTAGGGGGTATGTCATCAGCCTGACATAAATTTAGGCAGGTTTCGAGCCCGGTTTGGAGCGTCTTATGTGTCTAGTCACACAGAAGAGTTGATACAACGAAACAGTCTGTGGATGACAATATATACATATATATATATATACATTGTCAGCCACATCCGTGTGGCTAGACACATGAGACGCTCCAAATTGGGCTCGAAACCTGCCTAACTTTACATCAGGCTGATCACACACCCCTTGCTACCGCTTGCATAATGCAAAGCTTTTTGAACGAATTGAGCACTTTGGTATCCGGTAAGGTATTAAATGTAAACAAACGAACGCTGTTGCTGCTACTTAATACCTTATAATTTCCTAGCTGACGTGGTACGCTTGTTGGCCGATCGGTCCGATACTAAGTCTAACGTAAAGTTGGGCGGGTTTCGATCCTAGCTTCAAGCGTCCTACGTGTCTAGCCACTCTGAAGAGTTGTGATACAACGAAACAGTCTATCTGTGGATGACAACATATATATATATATATATATAAAGTAAAGTTGTCGACCGTTGTCGATGGCGACCTGAAGGCTTCCTTTTCAATAGCTACTACACCGAGGTGTAGGGGGCGCTACTCTTTTCCCTGGATTGTTCCACTTTACCCTTGATACGTAGCTTATAATGCTGAGTGTTAAGCAGAGAGGTATCAAGTACCATTTTTAAAGTCTTTGGTATGACCCGTCCTGGGATTGAGCCCTGGTCTCCCGGACCATTGGTGAACACTCTACCCTCTAGGCCAATGTGCCGCTTTTATATATATATATATATATATATATATATATATATATATATAAACTTAAGTTACAAAATGGAACTTTCGTTCACTTTGTCTTCATACCCTGTCTGAAAGCTACAAGTGGCGCCAGGGGTGGCAGTACCACCTTAGCCACCAAAACTGTGGCATAACTCTGGTAAATGCCTGATGAGGACAGGGTATTGCACATGTTCTTACAAGTTGTAAGATAAAATAAAATATGAAATATATATATATATATGTATATATACACACAGAGATAGATAGATAAATAGATAGATAGAGAGAGAGAAAGAAAGAGAGAGAGAGAGAGAGAGAGAGAGCTGGGACTTGCGAAAGAAGCAATCGGTTCTTGCTAAGCCCTGAATAGATAGATAGATAGATAGATAGATAAGGAGAGAGTGTGAGAGACAGAAAGAGATGTGGGAAGAAATGGGGAAATAATATAGATATATATACAAGTAAAGTGACGTATAAACTGTTTCCAAATCGGCTGTTTCTTTAGAAAAAGCTAAATTATCTGCCCGCCTTGATTACAATAGCCACCATCATTGCGTGTCTTTTTGTCCATCTCTCTCTCTCTCTCTCTCTCTCTCTCTCTCTGGCTTTCAGTAGAAGCAAAGTAGCAATGTTAAATATTTCCACTCGACGTCATTTACAAATAAATTTCTTTTCTCGCCTTCCCCATTTCAACTCTTCCTTGACGCAGACACTTTTGATATCGCAAAAAAAAAAAAAAGTTATTTACTACAAGTTTATTATAGAGTCAATAACATTCGTCCTAGCGTCTGGCGCTTTCTTTTCCCCTACTAAATCCATCAATTGAAAAGATATCTATTAGATAATGGCACCCATCAGCCAGCCAGTACTTTCTTTTCATTACTTTCTTTTCTTTCGTTCTTTCTTTCTTTTTTGCTTATCCTCAAATGTATTGTTGTACATGTTATTAACTGGTGTTAACAGACTCATGCTTATATAACAAGATACGGTTGTTTACGTTTATAGACAGATTGAACAGGAGTGGATGGAAAATAAGATGAAAGGCTGGAAAGGAATTGAGTTAAAAAGAAGAAAAAAAAAGGAAATTGATTGATAGAAAGATAGATATTGAACGAAGAGATTAGACCATACAACAACTAATGAATATAAACTTAGATTGGGCACCTTACGTGGTACAATAGTTTTGAACATAAATTCGCAAACCATTCTCAGTATTCGTTTCTCACTGGGTGTAATATACCCATGACCTTGTGACACATTAAGATAAGCTTGGAAAATAACTATATATATATATATATATATAGTGAGAGAGAGAGAAAGAGATAGATAGACGAATTGATTGACAAAAACAGATTAATAGAGATAGCTCTGTTGGTTGATTGTTTCGTGTTTTTACGGTAAGTCAAACATCTTCAGGCTATTGAATACTGAGAACATTCTTTTTTTCAAATAAGAATATAATTTCAACTAAATAATAAATTATTTGTAAAAGATCATTACTTCAAAAAATCATTCTTAATACATGAGAGCCCATAAAAGAATGACACACGAAAAAAATTAATTATTTAGTCTTTTGTACCATGAAATATAACCCAAGGACATATATTTTCAGCTATTCGTTAAAAATGATATTTAGTTGATGGCCTCCATTTTCAGGTAGACAAAGTTGGGCGCTTTGGATGATGTAAATGTTAGTAAGCTAGACTTACCAGCTATAACGAGTGAGTTCGAATCTCTTTGGATGCCTTATTCACTCGGCCATGCGCTGCATCTAAGTAAAAAACTTGGTAAATTACTACTACAAAGTTGCACCCAAATTCGATCTCTTTGCATAACTTTACTCAAGGTTCCTCTGGTTAATTCTCGTATATATGCATGACTATAATTCTTGAGCTGTTGTAATATCTTAGGTTTATTCCCATATGCGTGCTCCTTCAAATAATCCCGAAAGAAATCGGATAGACAAGCAGCTCAATGGGGAGGTCATTTCAATTCTGAATTTCTTTAATTTTTCTGCCACTGAAAATTTCTTTTTGTTTAATTCATAAAACTCTCAACCGAATATTAAAATCCTATTATTTTAATTTGTTTTTTTTTTCATATTGTAATTTGAGATTGTCAGTTTGCTGGGGTTACAATATCCGAAAAATAGGGCGACTAGGGTGGTGTAATGGTTAACAAGCTGGATAAGGAGGTGCCCGTGGTGTAATGGTTATCGTTGTAGGAAATGGACACGACGATACGAGTTCAAATCCTGGACGAGACTGATTGCATTTCATATAGCACTAATACTCTTGGGAAAGGTATGAATCCAATTATTCTCCCTCCAGCTATGGGTAAATAGTAGGGCAGACTGGGTTCTTCAGCCTTGGTGAGGCACTAGTCTAGGAGAATGAAAACTCTGAATTGAAACCTGTTAAACTCTGCTTAAAAAATTGACCTTGTGTCATATCCTGCCCGAGCGGAGGGGTTGGGTAAACATGGTTAACAAGCTAGACAAGCAAACCTTCACCAGTGAGTTCGAGTTTCATTACGTGCCCTTTTCATACGCTTTAGTGCAACATTTGAGCAAAAAAAAGCTTAGTAAACTATTGCCATCAATCTAAAAAATAGTTTTAAAAATTAAACTAAAAACTGATGAATTTTTAAATGCTTCTGTATTTTCCGGGCCAACAAGTACGAATAATTAATACAGAGTTATATGGTACATGCACAAACCAGAATAATTAATGCACAGTTATATGCTACATGCACAAACCAAAATAATTAATGCATTTTTAAATGCTTCTGTATTTTCCGGGCCAACATGTACGAATAATTAATGCACAGTTACATGGTACATGCACAAACCAAAATAATTAATGCAGAGTTATATGGTACATGCACAAAGCAGAATAACTAATGCACAGTTATATGGTACATGCACAAACCAAAATAATTAATAAAGAGTTATATGGTACATGCACAAACCAGAATAATTAATGCACAGTTATATGCTACATGCACAAACCAAAATAATTAATGCAGAGTTAAAATACTCAGGGATTTTGAGATACAAACAGATAATCTAATCAAAGCTAGAAAATCAGACATAGGGAAAATAAACATAATAGCAACAACAACAAAGAGATCTTGCCACCTCCATAGACCACAGAGAGAAAATCAAAGAAAACGAAAAGAATGACATGTACTTTAATTTTGTCAGAGAATTAAGAAAACTGAAACTTGAGGGTGACGGTGATACGCATTGTAATAGGGGTTGGAAATGGAGCTGGAGGAGTTGGAAATCGGAGGACGAATTGAGATCATCCAAACTACGGCATTATTGATATCGGTCTGAATACTGAGAAAGGTCCTGGAGACCTGAGGAGACATGTTTTTACTCAGACTCCCGTGAGAGTCCAGCAGCCAACGCTGTTGTAAAAAAAAACTCGCAATAATAATAATAATAAACCCAGAATCCGTCTTGGAGAATGAGACGTTCAAACTCCTCTGGAATTTGGAGATATAAATGGATTACCTAATCTCGGCCAGGTGACCAAACATTATAATAATCTGCTAAAAAAAGAACTTACAGAATTGTGAACTTGGCTGTCCCCGCTGACCACAGAGTAAAATTGAAAGAAAGCGAAAAGAAGGGTAAGTACCTGGAACTTGCTAAGGATTAAAAAATGGTGGAACATGAAAGTGATTGTTATACCAATTGTAATTGGTGCTCTTCCTACAGTCATCAAATGATTAATAAAGAGACTGGAGGACTTGGAAATAAGAAGATAAGTGAAGACCATCCAAACTACTGCATCATTGAGATCAGCCAGAATACTGAGAAGAGTCCTGGAGACCTGAGGAGACTCAAATTCCAGTGAAAGACCATCAGCTAATGCAGATGTGAAAAACTCTCAATGAGTAATAATAAGTACTTGGACCTTGCTAGAGAATTAAAAAAGCTGTGAAACATGAAAGTGACGGTGATACCAATTGTAATTGGTGCTCTTGGTACAGTCATCAAAGGATTGGTAAAAGGAATCGAGGACTTAGAAATAAGAGGACGAGTGGAGACAATCCAAACTACAGCATTACTGAGATCGGCCAGAAGATTGAGAAGAGTCTTGGAGACTTGAGGAGACTTGATGTCACACAGACTCCAGTAAAAGACGATCAGCTATTGCTGATGTGAAAAACTCTCAAGGCGTAAAAACGAAAAAGTAATAAGTGAAAAGAAAGATAAATATCTAAACGTTGAAAGGGAACCAAAAAACTATGGAAAATGAAAGTGACGGTGATACCAATTGTAATTGGGGCACTTTGAACAATCCCTAAAACATTGATAAAAGGACTAGAAGACTTAGAAATCAGAGGACTATCCGGAATTCAGCATTATTTCTATCGGCTAGAATACTGAGAAGAGTCCTGGAGACTTGAGGAGAATTGCTGTCATTCAAGCTCTAGTGAGAAACCGTAAGTTAATGGTGGTGTAAAAAACCCTCTCAAACAGAGTAAATGCTTTCAAGTATCGCCATCTACTACAACTAATTTTTCGTAAGATCTAACCCTTTATAGCCATTACTCCCGCTTTCACTCTGACCAGGAGTGACAGAACCTATTAGGGTCCCATCTATGCTTCAAATAGACCCGTTAAGATTATTCTTATTCGATAGAACTATGCACCCCTCCCCAAAAACCCAAACGCACACAATAGCAAAAAGCCAAACAAAACAAATACAAAAACAAACAAAAAAGAACATAAAAACAAACCAAATAAAAAAAACAAAAAACAAAAACGCAAAACTTGATGCAACAACAAATCAAACAAATATAAGCATAAACGTTCTATGAACGAAATTCTCTTGCCTTTCGCCTTGTTTAGGCAACCAGTCTAAGAGAAGGAAAACTCTGAAATAAAACCTGTTAAACTCCGCTTAAAAATTGTTCTTGTATCGAATCCTGTCCGTGCGAAGTGGTTAGTAAGTAATAGCCCTGCAAAGCAGGTATTGCCTAGAAGGACATCCTTCTGGGACCAACCGATTCAGCTTTCTAATACCTACCTGGAGCAAATGATATAAAATAGCTCGAGATAGCTTGGCATCCCATAAAAGTCAATCAATCAACCAATCAATCAGATCTATCTGACACATAGATGGGTCATTAAAAGTTACAACACTTCGGATCAAGGTACATGAGTAATGGCAGAGAATGGATACTCTATACTCCCCAGAGCTCTTGAACAGGAGTCTTACAACTAGATGTATTTTAGAGTTTTATTCAGGATCCCCTTTTTGGTGGGGGATCTTACTTCTTTGTAAGAGATGCAGTCATCGAATTCTAATGGTGAGTATGGAGGATACGGTAAAGTATTCCACCTAAATGAGGCAATTGTTTTCCTTGTCCTGATGCTTGTGTGTGGAGGACATTATCGATTGGCTAGATTTAGCGCCTTCATCTCTTCGGCCCCATGAAAGAGAGTTTAAGAGGCAAACATTATGACAGTGACGACGAAGTGAAAACTGCAGTGATGAAGTGGATCAAAGAACAGTCGACAGAATTTTACGAGGCAGGGATACATGTTCTTATTCGAAGGCGGAACGTTGCTATTGAGAGAAAAGGTGACTATGTTGAAAAGTAGCGACATGATTCGCAGAGAACCTCCTTCATTTTCATATATGATACATGTTCCTCTGTCGGTAATTGTTCCTGTACTAAAGAAGAAGATGTTACTTTTTGACTCACTCAAGACAAGAGACTTGATTTGTGTGTTGCCACCCACAGTAAGATGACCTTGTGTCAAATACGCCCCGGTGAGAGATTGGATGTATATCAGCTCCACCGTCTCGGGCAAGATGTGACAAAAGCCAATTATTAATCCGAGTAAAGCTGGTTTGAATTCTTACTTTTCCTTCTCTTAGACTGGTTGTCTAACGAAGGTTAAACAACCCAGAGTGCCCTAGTTGCCCATAGGTAGGGAATAACAGATAAATTCATACTTTTCCGAAGGGCATTAGCACCAAGTGAAACGCAGTCTCATCCAGGATTTGAACTCGGGTCACCGATTCTATTTTATAGTGTGGGAGTGTATGCCTGTGTGTGTGTGCGTTTGAATTCGTATGTGTGTATTCGTATGTGTGTATATTAACTAAAGTATTTCATATTGCTATTTATCTTAAGATCTTGTTTGTTTATGCATGATATAATTTATCATTTCCCGCCCAAGAAAAATGTACCATTTTCTTATTTGTCTCTTTTTCTTGATCAGGGGTGGTCACACCTTTTCCGCTAGCAAACTACTCACAAAATAATCAGGTCAAAATGATTTACTTGTATGAAAAAAAAAAAGGTAAATTATTTATGTATGTACTGAGTATACTTTACATATGTTTGCGTACCTTGCATCATGGCATGGACTCTTATAGCACAATTCTTTAGTAAACATTTATGGTCACTAGCTTACTCCATGACTTGCACTGAGTGGAGTCAGCCAGGGTTTAATAGTCTGAGCAGGGACTGCTGGTCGTTAGCCTCAAGCCAAATTTCAAATGGTCATCAGTCATGGAGAAACTGTACTTGGAATAAGTAATCTTCGTATGGGAAAAGGCTTACTCGCATAAATATGTTGGATAAATAAGGTAGATTGATGATCCGCTAACATCTAAAAACACTCTTTTTTAATGATGTGCTACCTACACGCTCTATCTTTGCGATTTTCCTGTCGATCGTGATCAACTTTCTGCGCTCTCCAGTTTAAAGTAAAATTGTACCCAACTCTTCTTGTACAAGGATGCCTACGGTATTAAATAATCCATGAGGTTTGATATGCCATTAGGCAAGAAAAGAAAAGAAAAAAAAACAACATTAAAACGACAAATGTCAAATTTTAGATTAACTTCATAAGTTTACCGTAGTTATTTGTGTATGCGAAACATTATTTTTCCGAAATTTTCTGCCCAAATGTTGGGGTGCGTATTATACACGAAACTTTATCATTGACTTTTTTGAGGATATCGGCATCACTATGTCCGGAATGGGATGAGCGAAAATATGTTATATCGAGTTTGTAAACTAATGCATTTAATGGCCTTACAAAGAAATATCCTCTGGAATGAGTGCTACTCAATAATTTTCTTTCTTCAAGTATAAGTTTATTTTCGCCGCAACCTTGTTTTCTTTTATTGTGAACATGTCCTTGTGTCTTTTTAATACTGCGTAAAGTTTGTGTTCTAAGACTAAATATAAACTATATCAATTCTTATTTAGAGTCAGTACTGACTGTGAGGTTCTAGTCTTGGAGCTTTGGGAAATAGGCTGTTCCCCTTCGTTGCTGTTACCTCAGGGTCTGCTTTGACCCGGGGTGGCAGTTTTTTTTTACAGTCCCATCTATGGGTCGAATAGAAATATTTAATCAGTTTTTCTACTTGAAATTATTTCATTTTGTCCAAACAAATGACTGTTAAATTGAATGTTTAGTATTACATAGTAATACTTGGAACCAATTAACCGAATGCAAACGAATGATGTTAAATAGAATTACTAGTGCAAGCAATATTTGGAACTAGCTGTGTGCATATAAAAATATTAGTGTTATATTGCATATTTACCAAACCCCTCCGCTCGGACAGGATATGACACAAAGTCAATTTTTAAGCGGAGTTTAACAGATTTTAATTCAGAGTTTTCCTTCTCCTAGACTAGTTGCCTCACCAAGGCTGAAGAACTTAGTCTGCTCTACTATTTACTCATAGCGTGAGGGAGAATAATTGGATTCATACCTTTCCCAAGGGTATTAGTACTATGTGAAATGCAATCAGTCTCGTCCAGGATTTGAACTCGCGTCGCCGGGTTCATTTCCTACGACGATAACCATTACACCACGGGCACCTCCAATTAGTGTTATATTGCAATACTTGAAACTCAGTGAAAACAAATGAGTCCTATCTCTTTTGAAATTGTAACTGTAAAAGTTTTCGCATATATATATATATATATACTTGAAACTGGGTGAAAACAAATGAGCTCTATCTCTTTTAAAAATTGTAACTATAAAAGTTTTCGTTTATATATATATATATATATATATATATATATATATATACTGGATTTGGCATTAAATAACCTACAAGGGTTAATATAGCGTAAAACTCAACCAAGCAATAAACCAACCCACCAAATAATTTTTTCTTTTTTTGTTCAAATTTATATTGTTTTAATTAATTCCTTATAAAAGCAATTTGCTCCCATTTATATGTTTTTAAGTTTTCTCATCTAAAAAATAATTTTTGAATGAATGGAACGCAAAAAAGTTGTAACACTCCCGGTTAAAATTGACTTGTGTATTAATGGAAACGGACGGGTGACTCCAGAACCAGTTTTGCGTATCTGTTTGTATTTAATAATAATCATTTTTTTGCTCAAATTTATATTATTCAAATAATTCCTTATAAATGTAATTTGCTCGCATTTATATGCCTTCAAGTATTCTCTCCCCAAATAATTTTCAAACAAATAGAACCCAAACAAGTACTAACACTCCCGGTCAAAGTTGACCATGAGTGTTTGTACGGAAGGGAAATGAATGGGTGACTCCAGAACTGGCTTCGTGTATCTATTTCTAATTTATAATAATCATCTGTTTACACATATTCATAGGTTGTTTGGTATTCCTATCCAATTAAAATATTATTTAAAACTAGCTTTTTGTTGTATAGATAGATGGAGCTCTAACTGGTATTAACAATGTCGGACTTCAGAGTTATAGCAATTAAGGATTGACTCGAGACACGTAATTGTTCAATAACTGAAGACTCGCCTCACCAGGTGCACTCGAGTGTCATCCCAAGGACAAATCTTCGAGGGGAGAGGTTTTTCTCCTCTGTTGCTATATATATATATATATATATATATAGACTAAAAAAAGCAAGGGCGTTCAGAACAAATTGATATATATATATATATATATATATATATATATATATATATATATAGAGAGAGAGAGAGAGAGAGAGAGAGACAGACAGACAGACAGACAGATAGAGACAGACAGACAGACATACAGACTGAAGCAGATAGAGAGAGAGAGAGACAGACAGACAGACAGAGACAGAGATGAACATATATATATATATATATATATATATACATTAATATTCATCACTGTCCTGATCTCTCTCTCTCTGTATATATATATATATATATATATATATATATATATATATATATATATATATATATATATATGCGTGTGTGTGTGTGTGTGTGTGTGTGTGTGTGTGAGTATGTGCGAACATATATTTTTCTGTATCTATCTATCTATCTATCTATCTATCGTCAGACCTTGATTAATAGGTGGATATGAACATAGAGAAATAGATATGAGCATGAATAGATAGATAGATATATAAACAGATAGCTTTGAAAATATATATATATATATATATATATATATATATATATATATATATATGTGTGTGTGTGTGTGTGTGTGTATAGATAGATAGATAGATAGATAGATATGTAAGTACTAAAAAACCTTGGTAGTTTGGAAAAAAACATATATATATAGAGATAGATAGATAGATAGATTGTGGCAGATAAACATGCTAGAAAAGAGAAAATTGAAAGCTTTTTATAGGAAGGTGTATAGAAATAAAAACTAGAGAGACCAATAAACACTTCCACTAATATCGATTCAACGTCTTCATTCGCCATCCGTCGTCATTTTCCGCGCCCCTAATTTCTCTCACGCATGCGCGCTCACGTCACATCAAAGCCGAAGCGAAATTATGCAGCGGCGTTTTTACTTATATTCAAGCAAATCACGTACAGCAGATAAGTAATTCTACGGCATGGCGGGTGAGGGGAGTGATTAAAAGGATAGAAGAAAAAAAAACGAATATTTTTTTCAATATCTATACTCTATGTAGTAGAGAATACATTTATATGGCTGTGGATTCACCCCCCTCCCTCCAAAATTCCTCTATGATTTTCTCTCAATTTATCCAAGTCTCTCGCAACAAAGCTAGTAGAATACTTTATCTTTCAACCTGAAATGCATTCCAACGGTTTTAACTCTTTCACGCCTTACGTCTTTTTCAGGCTTCAAAATCCACAACGATCTTGTTTTTTACTTGCAAGTTGATGGTCATAGAGAGTAGGTTCAGTTTTGGTGTCTTTAATTAATGGCATATCAACGAGGTGCATTATAGTTGCCATCATAGAGTGAGCATAAAACTTACGTAGATCCACATCCACGCTAAAAGAACAGGAATTATTAAGTAAGATAATTGATGACATTTGATGATTTGGTTTGGTTTGATTCGGTTTTATGGCATATAAGCTATCGTTGGTTATTCAATGCCAAATTCTCTTTATACATATATAATAAATATCTATACATGATTTATAAACACATCTTGTTAATTATATTCTTAAATGAGCCTGAGCTCGTTTTTTGCACACAGTTAAATAGTTTTAAGTATTGCTATATAACTGTCACAATTTAACATCAATACTTTATTTGCACGCATAGTTCGTTCTATTTGATCCATATTTAGGACCCTATCCGGTGCTACCACTCGGGGTCAGAGAGGACCTGGGAGGGATGGCAATGAAGGAATATTCTACATTCCCTAAAGTTTCAAGGCTGAAGTCTCTCCATCAGAAGGTTTAATCTCATATGCAGGAGACATGTTGGGTGGGAGACGTCTTACCTCTTGGTGGAGATGCAGTCGGTGTATTCTATAGTCCTCCTCAGCCGACTGTGCTGGACATATGAGGAAGTTTATGACAAGATAGGACAATTTATGACCACCTGATACAAAAATCGTTCAATGAATGAGGGGAGATTTCTTTTTAAAAGGAAAAATAGATTTTTTCGGAATTTTTCCATAAACAAAATAGAATTTACATTGATTGAGTTTATAGCAAAAATGGTTTCAGTCTCACAAAAATATTTGATTTGAGACTATTCAGAATGGCGGCAATTCAAAAAGAGTCCTGCAGGCTTGAACTGTGGTCTGGCAACAAATTTTTGGTGGTTGAGAATTGCAAACGATGTGAAATTTACTAAAGATTGTGCAATGTGTATGGAGAAGCATTCTTTAGTTTTCTACAACGAGCCAGTGTCGAAAAGACAGGCCATGGAGTGGAAATACACTGACTCACTAGACAAAAAAGTTCCTGACACAGCGATCAGTTAAGATCAAGACAACAGTCTTACGGAGCATGAAAGGACCCATCACTATTGCTTCCCTTGGAAAAAAAGTGCAAAAGTAAATTGTGCTTCTTATTACCAATCATTAGGTAAAATTCTATTTATTGAATGACCATCGTATTTGATAGGATATCCATTAGCATCTGATGCAGTGGTTTTTCTGTTGCAATCACGACTTTCTCTTTTTTTGAATAATTTCCAGTTTTATTATTGTTTTTGGAGAAAACTTAAATTATGAATGATGGCGATTCAATTTCTTAACAACATCGAGAAGTGACAGTGTATAATTATTGTCTGCCACAATTTGACCTTTTGCAAACTCAGATAACTGTTTACTAACCATTAGCAAAGAAGTAATCACAAATTAGGATATAAGATCGAAGACAAAGGAAATTCTTAAAAGTTTTCAATTTTTAGGTATTTCCGAGAATTTTCTTTTTAAAAAGGATCAGTTTTTATGACAACTAAGGGATCTTTGGCAACATTAATCAAGGAAAATAATCATTTCCAATGTATTTGGTTTGGTTTGGTTTTATGGCATATCAAACATTGTTGGGAATTTGATGCCAAATCCTGTTTATAAATATATATTGAATATATGATTTGTAAACTAATTTTGTTGATAAAAACAGTTAAAGGATCAAACGGTTCTATTTCTAGCAATTCAATTTAGCATAAGTCAAAGTGAAATGGTTCCAAGTATTACTATGAATCACTGAAAATTCAATTTAGTTCAATTAAATATCAGTCATTTGTTTAGAGATAGTTAAATGATCTAACAGTTCTATTTTAAACAATTCAATTTAGCATTAGTCATTTTTTGCATACAATTTCAGTGTTAAACAGTTCTATTTGACCCATAAATAGGACCCTATCAGTGCTACCACTCGGTAGGGTGGACCTGGGAGCAATGGCAATGAAGGGGTACTCGGCATTCCCATTAGCTCCAGCATAACTAAAACCTCACAATAAGATGGTTTAACGTCATATCTAGGACACTCGTTGACGTCGTAGGGGGCCTAACACTACAACTAAATACAATCGATGTATTCTACGGCTCCAGACTAGGTCAATCCAATGTTTGTTTAAGCCACTAAAATTTTATCAAAATTTGTTGTAATAATTGTAATAATAAATCTTTTCATTTATTTGCACACATAATAGTTTCAAGCATTGCTATCTATCATAAATAATTCTATTTAATATTAATCATTTGTTTGGTCACAGTGAAGTGGATACAAGCATTTCTATTTAACACTAATTACCCAATTTAACATAACTCAATCGTTTGCACACAGATTACACCAAGGTTCCAAGTATTGCTACGTATCACTAACAATTCAATTAAACACCAGTCATTTGTTTACACACAGTTGATCAAACAGTTCTATTTTTAACAATTCAATTTAGCATAAGTAATTTGTTTACACACAGTTTAAATGTCAAACAGTTCTATTCCGTTCATTTACGGACTAATACCGTTCGAAACGGTATGAACCTCCTTAGCTGGGGGTCAAAAAGTATCACTGCTGTTTTTCTACGATGGCTTTGGCATCAAACATCCCATAAAGGTTGATATGCCATAAAAATAAGGAAACCAATCAATAGTATTTTGATAATACTGGTGATGATGATGTTCGTATTATTGATGTAGCTGTTGTTGTACTGGGCCGAAAATGATCGTCATCATCGTCGTCATGAAGATGCTATTCAAAGGGAAGAATTTGGTTTATTGGTAAGGAATGGATAATTACCTCTTTGAAGAATTATAATTAACAATAAAATGACAAATGGAATTCATCAAAGAATATCTAACCGCTGGAAGAGAATTCCACCATTGTCCTTCCCCGAAGTCACCATTATCAAAGTCGAGGTTCTAAGAAAATTAATTTTTGAAATTCATTTTAATTAAGGTAATCATTTATGGAAAACCTTCAATACTTCTTCTCTGTCTCTTTCACACATACACTCGCTCACTTTCTCTCGTTCTCTTTGTCTCATCATCTCTCTCTCATTTTTTTTCTTTCCCTTTCTCGAGAAAAAATAATGGGTTTAAATTCTTATAGAATTTCAGATTACACCAAGGTGAAAAGCGAATGCTTTGATATTCGAAGGCTAATTTGAAGAAAATGATTTCATTTTTTTATTCGATATTTTTACTTGCTTTCTGATTTGATTTAAAAAAAAAAAAGATTCTCCTGATAACTTATAGAAGATTTCGTTGATAAGAAACGCAGATTTTCAAATACTGAATGTCAAATACAGAGGAAAAAAATTCCACGGTAGTTTGTAAAATATTGGTGAATAAAGATTATACAATTAAAGAAGATAGTGATGTTTTGAATTATCATATGCACTATTGATCGTTATTAATAAATGAAGATTAAAAACCAAAAAAAAAAAAAAATAAATAAATAAATAAATAAAAAATAAATAAAAAAACAAAATTAAAAAAAAACCAACAAATATTAAAAGATGTTAGAAATGCATTTTTTTCTTTAAGCTCTTCTATCGAGAAGGTTTCACATTGGAGATGAACTCGTTCTCCTTTAGGCACTTACTATCCGTAGCCGAAATAGCACACCTGTTACTTGTCCAGTCTGCTGGGGCTGTAAAATACACCGACTACTTTTCAGCAGACGGGTAAGACATCCCCCACTCGACAATGAGCATCCTAGATATGACACTCAACAATCTGATGGTGAGATTTCAGTAATGCTGAAGTTTTGGTTGTGTTGTTCTGATCAAGCTTTTTGTCCAATCGTTATGTGATGCATCTATACAGCTGTATTGACGCAACCACAGCTTGGAAAAAATCCCGTTGTATTTTATCGGAAAGATCAGATTTCTTTATTTCCATTTACATACATATATGAAAGGCACGAGGCCTTGAAGTTTTGGGGGGAGGTGAAGGGAGCAGTTTTGCCTTGACTATGTATTCTAAGGGAACCTAGCTAACCACATTCGCTGACCCATTCAACAGTACAATATATAACCATCCATCCATCGCCATGCGCGTTGCTCTATGAAAAAAGACCTACTTAAAACCCCGAAAATAATGTATGATTTTATTTACAAATAATGATTTATTTACAATGAGTGTATATGATGGGAATGGGAGAAAAACCCATGAATAGTCTCAAAACAAATATTTTTGTTGAGATTAAAATAACTTTGGTTTGTTATTGAATGGTATATCATATTTACCAAACCCCTCCGCTCGGGTAGTATATGACACACGGTCAATTTTTAAGCGGAGTTTAACAGATTTGAATTCAGAGTTTTCCTTCTCCTAGACTAGTTGCCTCACCAAGGCTGAAGAACCTAGTCTGCCCTACTATTTACCCATAGCTAGAGGAAGAATAATTGGATTCATACCTTTCCCAAGGGTATTAGCGCTATATGAAATGCAATCAGTCTTGTCCAGGATTTGAACTCGTGTCGCCGTGTTCATTTCCTCCGACGATGACCATTACACCACGGGCACTGTGTTAACATCACTTTCAGTATATGACATATTGCTGCCGGAGTATGTGAACTTGTCTACTTATTTTAGAGGCTTCCTATTTAGAGTGGTGATGACTCCTTTTTGTTTAAAATAACATGTACTCTGTTTTATTTGCGTTCACGTGGAGGTTAAGGCCTCCTGCTGCTTGTTGTTTGCCATACTGTACGGATTTGGCTTGGGCAGGTGTATTTGCAAGAAGCACTAGATCATCTACACAGTCTGCGCCTGTTATAGTTTCTACTGGATATCGTCTACTTCTTGTTTACCATCAACTAAATAACGGATCAATTTTTTTCTCTCTCCTTTTCTACGCTGTTGAATCCAATTCTTATTTGAGTTGTAAAAGAAAACCACTCTCTAGCCAAAAAAATGTTTTATTACCGGTACGCCCCAACAGTTGAAGAAAAAGAACAACAGTTGCGGTTTCAATCTGAAGACCACAATGTATTTTGATTTGTGTTCTGTCGAGCAAGCGTGACGCCCCTGTTCTCAAAAACCTTCCTTTGGATGTTAACATTGGCAAGAATTATTGACGATATATTTTCTTTACACCCCCCACCAAAAAATACAGAAACAAAAAACAAAAACAAAACTCTCAAACATTGATTTAATAATTCTCGTTGCCGAGGGCCTTCTGTTATTTTTATTGTTACATAAGTCGCCGCCGGATATTTCCAAAAATCGACTCAAATATTCAGTAATGATTTTATTTAATAGTAATTAAGAATTTATTCATTATCCTAATTTAAATATTTTCTTTCCGCAATTATATATGCTTGATACGGGGAGAAAGCCCTGTGGTTATTCACTTGTAAGGGTCTACGAAATATACGTTCATATCGAGACAGTTATTTATTTGATTCTTTCATTTTAATGTGCGTTAGGCCCGCTCGGCATATCATACTTTCAGAGAAAATGGATCCAGTAATCCGAGTTCAAACACTGGATGCGGCTGTTAGCGTTAAACCTTCCGCTAATACCCCAGGGAAAAGACATAAAACCATTTTTGCTCTCTCTCCACCTGTGGCTAAGTATTGAGGGCAGACTGGACTACTTTGTAGATAGGTGGCAAACCACCATAGGAGAAGGAAAACTCATCATTCAAATATCTCTACCAACGTATTGGTGTGACATGTTTATTGATTGATTGATTTTAACGGTGTGTTTACCCGTTTAGGGTTGTTTTATGACTAGAGGTTAGGGAATCATGCGCATTCTTTGTTCATAATTATATTTTCTGTGTAATTTTTTCTTAAGAGATTTCTTTTGTACACGGTCTTATCGAATACAAATAATTTTAAAATTCTATTCTACTCATCGATAGGATCCTAACTAGTATCACCACACCGGGACAAAGTGGACATGGGTGGTGTGGCATGGTAACTCCCCTTCAGTCAGATCAGAGATCATCTAAGTCACCTCAAGGCTTATTTCTTTCTACTGGTAACATGCAAGCTAACATGAACATGTTTCTTGAAGAGGAGATAGTTGCTGCCAAGTAACTATCCCATTATTTTGAAAGACACAAAGAAAAGAAATACGGGGCATAACAACCTGAAGTCCTGAAAAAGATTATGAGTCAATAAGTAAAAGTTATAAAAAGAAAATCTGACGCCCCTACCCCCCAATAAACAAATAAAATAAAAACAAACACCTCAGTTCTTGAAAATGAGAAAACCCCTGTAAAACTAGCACAAATAACCCGGGAAAGAATATGATTATCGCTAAACTTTAATTCAAACTAAAACACATTTTATTCGTAGCTATGAAAGAATGGTAGACAATAAAATTACAGTCATAAAATTGTTTCTAAAATCCTTGACGTAAGTCGGTATTTGGCGTAAGCCGGTATTTGACGAAAGCCGGTAGTATATTTGTTTGCAATTTTTGATGTGAGTATTCAACTACTGTATATGTTTTTTTTTAAATGGTTTTTTTTTTATTGAATTTTGAATCCATTTTAGCTTTTCTTATCTTTCATGCATCTGATTTTAAAAATATATATTTTTAATGATAATTTTTTTTATTCCACATCTTTTGTTTGGACATAGGTGACGTTGTTGAGTGACGTAACGTCGAACTTAATGACATTGGCTGAACTGAGATTTAGTAAAGAAAAGTGGCGTAAAGGCGAATTCAGCATGCCGAAGTGGCGTAAAGCAGAGCATTATTGTATTGACAGAACGTTTGTTACAAGTTAAGAGTATCACATGGCCTTTGATCAGTGGGACCCCGTATTAGAATTGTCTGCGGAAATATAGGCACACCCTATTTATTTGAGCCAACTGGTTTACAGGGGGTAGATGGACTGATAGATAGATAGATAGATAGATAGATAACAAAATCTCCAGAGATAGACGGACAGAGACACATCCGTTCGTACCCCAGTACGATGGGGCTACTCTCCTAGATATCTTAAAAAGGTTTAACTGTTTTTGATACATTGGTCAAAAGTTATACAAGCAATCAAACTCGAAGCTCCGAGCCATTCTTTGAAGTTACTGATCGATCAACGTACACACTCTAGTTAAAAAAGCGTTGACACATAATCAACAGTGCTTGGTGACGATCACTTTTAGGCCTATTCAGTTGTAGTCATAAAGCGCAGCGAACCCTGTGTCCATGCTACCCTAACTAAGATCCGCACATGCTCAATCACCGATACTGAGAACTGTTTACTTACAAATATAAAAAAAAACAGCATTATATATATATGTGAGTGTGTATGTATATATACTGTCATCCACAGAAAAACTGTTTCGTTGTATCACATTTCTTCAGTGTAGCTAGGTCCGCGAGATGCTTAAAGCTGGTATCGAAACCCGACTGACATAAAGTCAATCGGACATATTACCATCGTCATTCTCAGCGTAAATCAAGGAATTTTTTATGTTTACGTTTCTACACATACATTATCCGTTACTTGGAGTGCTCAATTCTTGTGAAGAGCATTTGCATTTCAGCGTATGTGGTAGCCGGTAAATTTCCTGACTAGAGTGCTCAACGCGCGAAGAGGGAGCATATATATTGTCATCTACAGACAGACTGTTTCGTTTTATCACAGCTTTTCAGTGTGGCTAGACCAACTAGATGTTTCGAATACGAGAGGTTGTCAAAAAGTATCTTGAATTCTTTATTTTATTTAAAAAATTGAAAATTTATCGGAGAATGTGAGTAGAGTTGAGCAAGTTATATAATAGAAAGGAAGATGTCTCGATATCTTGTCTAGACCTCTTGGTATCCCATTTGTATTTGTCCAGCAACACTGTTACGGCAAGTTGTGACACAAGGTCAATTTTCTATTGCTATAAACCTAGTTTGTATTTAGTTTTCCTTCAAGACTACCTTACCAACTAGATGGTTTTCATTCTTCTAGACTGTTTGCCTAACCAACTAGACTGTTTTTATTTGTCTAGACTGTTTGCTTAACTAAGTCTAAAGAACCCAGGCTGCCCAATTAATTATTCACCGCTGGCTTCTAAAGGATGACAGTTAAGGACGCGGATGACATAAAAATAAACACTACGGTACCATTTCAGCTGTTAAAAAGAGGATTATCAGATGTGCTGCGTATATAAAAAAAAAATGGCTGGACTAAGTGGTGAAATTCAAGGGATTCTATTTCAAATAAGATTAGCCTTTCGTTCATTGTTCATTTCTGCCTTGATAAATATAGCTTCAATATCGATATTTCTGAACAGGCCTACATATATATATATATGACGATTTTTTCACTTCACTATATATATAGGGAAGTGAACAAATCGTCATAAAACATTTTTCTTATATCAGAAAGGAGTTCAAATACAGACTTGTCGAACTGGGTAAAACCTTAAATAAGTGAACTGTTTTCTAATCTCTTCATTCAAATGAATCATGCGTGTGCTTTATCTGAAGACTGTATTTATTTCCAAATAAATGAAACATTATAAGACTGAAACAGGGAGACTAGGAACATTATATATATCGTACCATTGGCATAATGGTTGGAGTGTTCGCCAAAGGTTTGGTAGAGGGGGGTTCAATCCAAGGTTGAGTAATACCGAAAACTCCGAAAATGGTACTTGATGTCTCCTTGCGTAATACTCAGCATTATAAGGTACGTATCAAAAGTAAGTAGAGCAATCCAGGGAAATGAGTAGTACACTGCTCTACGCCTTGGTGTAGTAGCTTTGGAGAAGGGAGTCTTCGGGTTGCCCTCGACTACCGTCGGCCAACTTTTAAAACTTATATATATATATATATATATATATATATATATATATATATGCCCTACGTATAAAAAGCGGTCAGGCATAATTGTGATACGACTATTATACTCAAATACACACATGAAAACACCTTGTACAAACACTTACACACAATATTTACATACATATATTTGTGTGTATATTAGTAGTAATAATAGCACCATTGACAGCTGTTAAAACGGGTGGCCATATATATATATATATATATATATATATATATATATATATATATATAAAGGTTTTTCTTTTATATATATATATATATATATATATATATGTATATATATATATATATATATATATATATATATATATATATAAAAGAAAAACCTTTAAAAATAGTCATATTTTTTGTAATAATATTTATTTCAGTAGATCCTATATTTTTTAGAATGTTGGATCTGAAAAAAAAAAACAAAAAAAAAACATATAAGGTCTGTTGAAATAGATATTATTACAAAAATATGTTTAATTTTAATGGTTTTTCTTTCATATGGAATTATTTGCTTTGTACTTTAATTTATTATAATTTTACATTGAGGTCTCTATTGGATTTTGAATTACATGGGATACTGAAGAACAAAAATCATAAAATAAAATCGTTTCCACCATCGGCTGACTTAGCGTTGGATAGTATATATATATATATATATATATATATATATATATATATATATATATATATATATATATATATATATACATAAGGATTCATAGATAAATAAATACACAGTCTAGGGATGAAAAATAATTTATTAAAAAACAAACAATATTTATTTTCCAAAAGTAACTTATTTCCTTTCGAACACACTTAATCCTGTGTTAAATATTAATCATTTAGATTGAATGTTATACAAAGACTATTTCTGATCGAAATTCAGCAAATGCTTTTTTTTTCACGAAAAGATCTTATTGGTCCAGAATCATTCTTACACGCATGTTTCTCGGAGTTACTTTAATTTTTACAGAGTAAATGCTGGCACATGTGCTACGTCTTAAAAAATTAACAGTTTCTTTCTTTGTAATTCATTGCCAACAGCTCCTGAAATCCTAAAAAGCTCCATTGAACAATAGAACTGGCTATTTCCATTTGTATTCTCTGACCCTAGAGCCATCCCAAGGGTGCAGAAACGGTTTGTTGCTGTTCGTCATCAACGTTTCTATTATTATTGTTTTTTTTTCTTTTTCTCCTTTACTGTGTTCTATTCTATGTAGTCATAAAATGAAGGGGGTTGTTACAGGCATTATTTCGGCTTGCAAGGCGTGAAATGCCTTTATCCCAATTCAGAAAACATATCTTCTTCGCTTTCTCTCAAGAGACAAGGTTTCACTCATTGAAACATCTTTACGTCTTTATTGGACTGATCGCTTTTTTAAATGGTGTTTAAACGATTCTTTTTTACGATGAGGTTTTATCTTACCTTTTTTCCTTAACGGATCTTCTTACAAATCTTTTCGGTCTTTAACTTTACGGTTTTCCATTTTTTCCTTTCTTTTTTCTTTTTTTTTTAAAAGCACCGGAAAGGATCCGGTTGACCGAGATTTATGTTGTTTTTTCCCCAAAAGTTTTATATTTGGTACTTTATAATTTTCCTTGGTACAGAGGATTTTTCCAGATACATATATCGAAATTTAGATGGATAGATAGATAGGATTGGACAAGATAGCTAGATAACTAGATAGATATAAAGGATAGGATAGGATACAACAGATAGATAGATAGATAGATAGATAATGGACCAAGATAGAGATATAATTGAACCGAGATAGATGAATACATCCATACTGTTAGGCAAACAGAGAGACAGATTAGTAAAAGGGAAATTTAGGAACAGAATAAGATAGATAGATAGATAAAGAGAGAGAGAAGAGGGAGAAGAGTGGGATGCACAGAGATAAATAAATATATATAGAATGAGAGTTATTGAAAGGATTAGATAGATAGATAGATAGATAGATATAGACACTAATATATAAATACATGAATAGAGATGTAGAGATAAGAAGAGAATTGTTTAAACTACTAGGAAAGACGTACATAAAACTCTGTGTGTGTGTGTGTGTGACAGAGAGAGAGAGAGAGAGAGAGAGAGAGAGAGAGAGAGAGAGAGAGAGATTAATATTTTGAGATAAGAAATAAATAAATAAAGAAAGAAAGAACAGTGGGAGATGGAAATGAGGATAAAAATCACGCCGTCTACCATATGTTCAGTGAGAGATTTTTTTTGATTTATGTAACTTTTCTTTAAAAAAGAAAAAAGAAAAAGGCAAAAAAAGAAAAAAAAAAGTAAAAAAGAAAATACAAGAACAGAAAAAAACAAAACAAAAGAAAAAACAAAACAAACAAAACAAAACAAACAAACAAGCAAACAAGCAAACAAAAAAGCAAAAAAGTAAAATCCAAAACAAAAACCCAAGAAAATAAAAACCCACCCTGGCTCTTGGGTTCTTTTTTCCCGCGTTTCGTATCCAACTTCTCCATCGCCATGTTTTAAGTCTCATTATCTGAGTGTTACCGTATTAATGAAGTGGTATTTGTTACGCGTTCTCTACAAATGGGGGCCCCGGACCGGAATACTTCATGAAGATATTTTTCTCCTTTTTTTATTTCTTATTTATAACTTTTTAGTTTTTTTGGTTCAACTGCTTTTTTTTTTCTACGTGGGTTAAGAAGAAATACGTTTGTCTCTCCCGTAAAGCCATCTGTTGTCAAAAGCCCGTGACGGTGTCATTGATAAAGAAATGCTTAGAACAAGGGTTGAAACATAATTAATACGTGCTAAATTGTGGTTAATTAAAGAAACAGACGTCGATAAAAGACCAGGCACAAAAAGTAGATAGGGTAAGGCGGGAAAAAAGATTAGGGGGTAGAAATAGGACCTTAAAAATGTCAACCTCTCAGGCATAAATGTCTAGATATGTGCGTGCGCGTGCGTCTGTGTGTGTGCGTACAAAAATTCTTCTCTTTCTCTTCTTTTCGCTGTCGCCGCCATTTGTATATAAGTATGAAGAGCCTGTGATGTAACGGTTATCGTAAAAAAATGAACTCTGAAAGCTGAGTTGAAATATATATATATATATATATATATATATCATTCTGTTTATTATCTATCTATCAATCTATCCCAGTCAGTTCATTGTCTGTCTATTTACCTATCTTATTCTAAATCTGTCTCTGTCTGTCTCTCTCTCTATATATGTGTATGTATTTGTCTAGATATATCTATCTTTATCTGTATGGAGCTGTTCGGGTTTCGCTTCGTGTTGTATGTATCCATCTATTGCCAACCTCCACCAGAGCAACAGATGAAATAGCAGGGTAGACTGTACTATATTGCTTTAGTAGAGGCAACATATACAGAAGGGTATTGTAAATGAATTCAAGATCTGAGACTTAATTTTCCGAAAATTTTTAGAGTACCAACGTACCATTCTTCTGTGATTAGCTCAACGTAAAAGTGTTGCTGGTTCTAAAGAAAACTACGCGGCTAAAAGCAAGTCACCTTATTTACTAAGCTTCGGCACAGTTAATGATCATCACCAATGCCGATAGATTTGGTTGAGTTTAAATATATATATATATATATATATATATATATATATATATATATATATATATTTAAACAGGATTTAGCATTAAATATCTAACAATAGCTGATATGCCATTAAACTCAAACAAATCTACCGGCATTGGTGATGATCATTAACTGTTTAATAGCATATCAGCCATTGTTAGATTTGTTAATGCCAAATCCTGTTTATATATATATATATATATATAGTCATACACAGACAGATCTGTTTGGTTCTATCAGAGATCATCAGTGTGGCTAGACAGTATCTTCCCGTAGCTGGGATCGAAACCCGGTTGACTCAAACGTCAAACCAACGCTTCTAACCAATCAGCCACGAGGAGATATTAGCTGCGAAGTAAATTTTAAACGGTTATGAATCACAATTACTTTTGTTTACATACATCCGTTCAACGGCAGCCGAGACCTCAATTCAACTACGAAGAGGCTTGCAATAATCGTTAATGGCAACACGGTTACTTCTTCGCAAGAGAATTTTGTTGATACACACAGTTAAAAGATCAAACAATTCTATTTCTTACAAGTCAATTTAGCATAAGTCAATAAAGTTGAATGCTTCCAAGTATTATTATGTATCGTAAACAATTTAATTAAATATCAGTCATTTATTTACACACAGATTATTGATCAAACTGTTCTTTTTCAAACAATTCAATTTATCATAAGGCATTTGTTTGCACGCAGTTTAAATGTCAACCAGTTCTATTTGACCCATTGATAGGCCCCTATCAGGTGCTACCACTTCGGGCCAGAGTGGCCCTTGGAGCGATTGCAATGAAAGGATACTCCGCATTTCCTACAGCCCCAGCGTTACTGGTGCCTCACCATCAGATTGTTAAATGTCATATCCAGGACACTCGTTGGATGTGTGGAGGGGTCTTACCACTCTGCAGAGATCCAATAAATGTATTGTACAGCCATAGCCACCTGGGCTAAAAAGCTGATAGAGGAACAGTTGTTTTATTCGCAATAATTTTCTGCAGGTACGCATTGCATTACAGAAAATAATAAAACTAAAAAAAAAAAAAAGAAAAAAAAAAGACAAAACAAAGCAAAAACAAACAAAAAACTATCTCGATTAGCCTATCATTGATTTAAACGATTCTAATATTTATCCTGTTAATGAATTGATGACGAAACCCGAATTTGATCTCAATTGGCACGGTAAGTAAAAAGTAAAGTTGGCGACTGTAGTCGAGGGTGACTCGAAGGTTTCTTTTTTAATAGCTACTACACCGAGGTGTAGGGAAGGGCGCTACTCTTTTCCTTGGATTGTTCAGCTTTGCCCTTGATACGTACCTTTTAATGCTGAGTGTTAAGCAAGGCGGCATCAAGTACCATTTTTTGATTCTTTGGTATGACTTGACCGGGGATTAAAAACCGGTCTCCCGGGCCATTGGTGAACACTCTACGCAATAGACCAATGGTAATATTCTTTTAAATAGATGTCTAAGAAGATATCAATGAAGATTTTCTATTTCAGTCACCTTAAAAATAACTTAGCAAACTTTCAAACTCTAGAAAAATGATGCAAGAAAGAAAGTCAATCCTGAAGTACGTCAAATGTCTGACAGATGCGAAAAAGTCTTCTTGGTACAATATGAACTGCGTCCACTTCGCATGCCACATTCAAACTTCCAGTCTTTTTGATGCCATTTCTTTTGTATCTACTATGAAATTCACATACTTAAAAAATGTTGATCTTTATTTTGTTATTTAGCAGTAAATACACCAATTACAGATAAGACACAAAACAGCTTTACTTTATTGCTGCATATTATGGTTTTATAAAATATACCTTAAACAAATTAGGTGTAATAATTTAAGTAGAATGATTTTTTCGAGCAATGCAAAAGAAAATATTCAATATTTCAAAGATAATTCTACTCAGATCTTACAAAATTTATTGATGGGTGTAAAAAGAATTCACTTTCATTGCCACATTGCCAGAAGTGTTATGGAATTGATATGATCTTAACTTGATAATTCAAAGGGGTGCTACATAGGAGATGGATCTGTTGTATAGTACACGTATACTTATGCAAACCACACACTACAAATACACTGGTGGGGCTCTTTTGTTTCAGGTACAGACGGTTTATTAACTTCTGTCTTCGGTTCTTCGACACGAGGAGAGAGAGGCAATTCTTAAAAGTCTTTTGTATGCTAACAACACCCCCAACGTTCGGCACATCTCGTGATGTTTTAGATCTCAATTCGTCTTCGCTGGTTGAGACCCGAAAAACTTAACCGCAACGACAGAGAACTCAACTATCTGCCTTCATGGTCCAGTGTCAACCTTTAACTCCATGGTCGGAATTCAAATTCTCCACACCATGGTCGGAACTCAACTGCATCTTTTTCAAAATCTTCCAAATCTCAGAACCATCGCTTCCGGGCATGACGTCATTCACACTCCATTTTCTATTTTCTATCTGGGGTTTATTATGTCAATTGTCATATCCTTTGCGCGTGAGCGTAAACTGTACCCAATGCTATGCACCTGAATTAAGAGCCGAAAAGTTCAAAGCCCAACCAAACTGAATTATAAAATATAATTGACGATAAATGATTAGTATAAAAAAAAATTCCTTAATTATAAAACATATCTCTAGTAGCAATTCTTACGTTTATAATTGATCTTTTGTCATGAATATCTGGATATTTGACCAACTAGGAATGCTGCGAGCAATATTGAACAAGTCCTGGCGTCAACACCCCACAAGGCACCAACTATACGGCCACTTGCCTCCCATCACAAAAACTATCCAATTTAGACGAACCAGACATGGAGGACACTGATGGAGAAGCAGGGACTAGCTCATAAGAGATGTACTACTATGGGCCCCCACATATGGCCGGACAAAAGCAGGACGACCAGCTCGAACATACATACAGCAGCTATGAGAGGATACGGGATGTAGCCGTGAAGACCTACCAGATTCGATGAATGATATGGAGAAGTGGCGAGAGAGGGTCAGGGATATCCGTGCTGGCGGCACGACATGATGATGATGATGAGTTCAAGAATTATTGTGCATATCTTACTCATATACAAGGCTATGAGTTAGGATTGACTCTTTGGACTAAATTTAGTAGACGATTGGGTTTGTTTAAGAGAATTACTTGTAAACCATTTGGTATGGAGAATTCCAGCCCGATCTTTGAATATCCATTTTTTAAGTGTCACCTCCCCATTTAATCAACTGAGTGTAGACGCAGTCGTCTGCGGTATAAACCAGCGAGATTAGGTAATTTACTACGTCACCCTGACACATATGTATAAGCATCCCATTAAACTGATCTGGTGTCATATTTGCCATCGTTGAGAGGAGAACAAATGCAATTGCATCACTGTAGGCAACCGAGGTGTTTACTAAATTACGGTTAGTTAGGAACAAGGCCCTTAGTGTAGAGTTATCTGTGAGTATCAAGCTTTCTAATGGAATAAAAATGTTTGGAGATATTACCTTCCTAAACATTACTGAATATTTAGGCTATCAATCAATTTTTTCCTCGAATGTAAACTTGTCTTGTTTATAAAAAAATATTTAAATCTGCCAAAGCGTTTTTTGGGATGCTATTTAAAATGGCGTCAAATCAAATCGAGTTCTGCAGATTTAAACAGAATTCTGTCTACCAATTTTTAATGGTTAGGAAGTATAATTCAAGGGAATTATCGAAGAATATGTGTTATGTATGGAGAAGCGTGTTTTACTCATAAAATGTTTTTAATGGACTTATCATGGGTTTGCTATTACGAGTCTGGGTCGAAAAGATAGTCCCTGAAGTGGAAATACACAGACTCTCCAGTAAACAATAAGTCAGTAAAGAAGGTCATGCTGACACTCTTTCAACACATTAAAGGGGTCTCCACTATTGATTTCCTTGAATAGACAAAAACCGTTAACCATTTCCTATTTCCAACTCCTTAGACAAAATTCGCCCTATTTAAAGAATGATCATCGTATATATATATATATATATATATATATATATATATATATCCTGAAAGTTTTGGTGGGTAAAAATTACATCACTCAGATAGTTCATGCTCCCACCCAAACAGTCTATATTTGTTTTTCTTTGCCTTCTGGCTTTTTCTCACTTAAAATTGTCTTGAACGAGAATGGCTACGTGGTATAGGTTGGCGACTGTAGTCGAGTGCGATCTGAACGCTCCCTTTTCAATAGCTACAACACCGAGGTGTAGGGGAGGGCACTACTCCTTTCATTGGATTGCTCCACTTTACCCTTGATACGTACCTTATAATGCTGAGTGTTAAGCAAGGAGGTATCAAGTACCATTTTTAAAGTCTTTGGTATAACTCGACCTGGGATTGAACACTGGTCTCCCCGACCATTGGCGAACACTCTGTCTAGTAGGCCAATTAGCCGATTATAGTTGCCGATGGTAATCCAGTAAGATGACATTGCAGACTGTCTGAAAGGTGCAAGGGATTCGTGAATGAGTATTTGAGATCCAAAAGATAATATTTTGAAGTAGACTGTGGTTTGGACTCCATGTTAATGCACACAAAACTGAATTTATGTGCTTTAATCAGAAAGGCGACATCTCCACACTAGACGGAACCTCTCTGAAACTGGTTGACAAATTCACCTACCTAGGAAGCAGCGTCTCATCAACCGAAAAAGACATCGACACACGGATAACGAAAGCATGGACAGCTATCGATAGGCTTTGGATCATATAGAAATCAAACCTGACCGATAAAATGAAACGCAGTTTCTTCCAGGCTGCGGTCGTGTCGATACTGCTATATGGATGCACTACTTGGACGCTGACTAAACGGTTGGAGAAAAAGCTTGACGGCAATTATACAAGAATGTTAAGAGCAATATTGAACAAGTCCTGGCAGCAACACCCCACAAGGCACCAACTATACGGTCACCTACCACCTATCATGAAAACTATACAAGCTTGACGAACCAGACATGCCGGACACTGCTGGAGAAGCAAGGACGAGATAAGTGATGTACTCCAGTGGACCCCCGCATATGGCCAAACAAAAGCAGGACGGCCAGCTCGAACATACATAGAGCAGCTATATGATGATACGGGATGTAACCCTGAAAACCTGCCGGAGGCGATGAATGATAGGGAGACGTGGAGAGAGAGGCTCAGGGATATCCGTGCTAGCCGCACGACATGATGATGTGGTTTCATTGCTCTTACTAAGCTATTTTTCTTTAATATAAAAGAACTGGATTCTTTCCCAATTGTCTTCGTGTACAAATCTATTGAATAGATTGGTTATGTATATATATATAGACAGAATTTGGCGTTAGATAACCTCCAAAGGTTGATACGCCATAAAACCCAAACAACCAACAACAACCGAATATATTGGTCCAGAAATATAATAGTCTTGTACCCGACTAGTTTAAGCTTAATGAGTTTCAATCTTTTTCCTCAAAAAATATGCTGCTGAAATTTAGAACAGAAAATTAATAGAGCGCTCATTATTTAGGATTTATACCAGACTAGTTAAATCAAAACTTTAGAGTAGATATTAATAATACCGTGTTTCTGACAGATAGCCAAATCTTACAGAATATTAATTTTTTCATCCATCTTTTCAATCTTCTATCCAGTTCACGCGTCTGTTTTAGTCTGGTAAAACTCCAGAAATGACTGGTAATGTCGTTATCGTTTTAAGACCCGTCTCTTGTTCAACTGCAGATGGAAAAAAAAAACGTGTTTCGGATTTTCTTACGTTAACCGCATTAACTTTTTTTTGTGAATTTTTCACTCAGAGTTATGTATATAAATGCATGTATTTCAGCAGCCTCATTCATGTACACACACACACACACACACACACACACACACACACACACACACACACACACACACATATATATATATATTCATATGGCAGTGTGAGAATTTAAGTCTTTGTGTCTTTACTGTATTGCCCATGTGTGAGGATTTAAAATTGGCCTAAATGTGTAGATATTTAGCAGTTTAACACGAGACCTTACAAGGAAAAAATGGAAACATTGCCTTTAAAATCATCATGCAAAAACCTGCTTTTATGTGACGCTTAAACACCGACTCCCAACATTGATGATACTAGTTCATATATCACAACGTCCGCAAAACATTTTTTCTTTTATTCTGGCTCCATGAAATCTACTTTAGACAAACGAGATCAGTATTTTTTTTTTAGTTATATCTGCATTTAGTTTATTTACAGTTAAAAAAAAAATGCACATTATCGAAGTATTTTAATTCCATAATATTTGTCAAGGGGATTTTGAATTCAATACTATTCTAGGAACAACAGCACATAATAGATTTTTAGATGAATAAGCTTAAATTTCTCGGTAAGAAAAAAGAAGTCACCGGTTTTAATTGCCATCGAATAATTTTCTGAGGGTCTACGTCACACCGAATATTTTATAATTATTCGAATTCTTGATATAACATGGATAATTCTGAAACTCGAATAAGAATCCTTCAATCTTTCCTAAATCTTAGCATCAATATCATAATTGTTCGCGTGTTATAACGGTAGCATATCAACCTTCATGGGCGAGTTAATGCCAAAGCCATCTTTTAGAAGAACAGTATGGTATTACTTCACCCATAGCTGGTGGGATATGTCGTTCATACCTTTCCTAAGATTATTAGTCTGAAAGTTAACGTAATAGCGCGGCTGGAGTTCATTTACTACAATGTTACATTTCAACACTTAAGCTACGATGTTATGCGAACTGCCTTATATATATATATATATATATATATATATATATATATATATATATATATATATATATACATATATATATATATATATATATATATATCTTTTTTCAAGTATAAAATAAAATAAAAATAAAACAGAATAACTCACGACCCAGGGTTTCAGGTTATCGATCTTCAAGTGGGCTAGTATCTAACACGTCAGGCTTCTGCTAGATTTAATTGGATAGATATCAAATATGTTCTCTTTTTGAGTTCGGTGAAAGTTTAACGATTGACTGAATACGTCATATGCATCAATCAGGTGCCAAATTACAAAGTACGTATCTACTTTCATGGTACCAGTTAGTCACAAATTAATGTTTTAAGAAAATCATTTTGAAATATTATCTCACACAGATCTATTGGACCCATAGAAGGAGTCCTAAGAGGTAATCGTACTGCGAGTCAGAGTTGATCGGGGAGTTATGTCAATGAAGAGACTCCACATAACCCAGAGCTCCTGAAGGAGAGCCTTACCACTGAATACAGCCTGGTGTTCACGATAGGAAAGCTTATATAAAGGTCAGTTGAAGACACTTAACAACAAGAAATTAATCTTTGTTCAACACACACACACACACACACACACACATATATATATATATATATATATATCATCATCATCATGTTGGGAGGTGTAGTCGTTATCGTCGTAGGAATTGGACACGGCGACACGAGTTCAAATCCTGGACGAGACTGATTGCATTTCACATAGCACTAATACCCTTGGGAAAGGTATGAATCCAATTATTCTCCCTCCAGCTATGGGTAAATAGTAAGACAGACTAGGTTCTTCAGCCTTGGTTAGGCAACTAGTCTAGGAGAAGGAAAACTCTGAATTCAAACCTGTTAAACTCCGCTTAAAAACTGACCTTGTGTCATATCCTGCCCGAGCGGAGGGGTTGGTAAATAGTATCATCATGTCGTGCTGGTAGCACGGATATCCCTGACCCTCTGTCGCCACTTTTCCCTATCGTTCATCGCCTCAGGCAGGTCTTCTGGACAACATCCTGTATCCTCACATAGTTGCTGAATGTATGTTCGTGCTGGTCGTCCTGCTTTTGCACGGCCATGTGTGGGGGTCCATAAGAGTACATCACTAATGAGTTCGTCCCTGCTTCTCCAGCAGTGTCCTGCATGTCTGGTTCGTCTAACTTGAATAGTTTTCGTGATAGAAGGCAGGTGGCCGTACAGTTGGTGTCTTGTGGGGTGTTGCCGCCAGGACTTGTTTAAGATTGCTCGCAGTATTCTTGTGTAATTGCCGTCTAGCTTCTTCTCCAGCCGTTTTGTTAGAGTCCATGTAGTGCATCCATATAGCAGTATCGATGTGACCGCAGCCTGGAAGAAACTGCGTTTCATTTTATCGGTTAGGTCTGATTTCCATATAATCGATAGCCTATTGTTAGCTGTCCATGCTTTCGTTAACCTCGTGTCGATGTCCTTTTCGGTTGATGCGACGCTGCTTCCTAGGTAAGTGAATTTGTCTACTAGTTTAAGAGGGGTTCCGTCTAGAGTGGAGATGTCCCCCGTTTGATAGCACATATATTCCGTTTTTTGTGCATTGACATAGAGGCCTATGCCTGTGGCTGCTCGTTTCAAACTATGCAGTAGTGTTTTGGCTTGGTTGGGTGTATTTGCTAGTATCGCTATGTCATCGGCGTAGTCGGTGTCGGTAATTGTTGTTGCGGGGTACCTTCTGCTTCTTTTCTTTGTCAATTTATGTATTATTTGGTCCAGTTAAACCGGAGTTGGGAGTAATTCCATCAGGACAAGAAAACTATTCAAGAGTGAGCATTTAAATTATCCTAGTAAAGAGCTCAATGTAACAGACATTACAGAGCAATAATTTCATTAAGAAAAAACAACAAACCGGTCACATTAGGATTATAAATTTATTTCTGTCCTGTAATGCGTTTTTGAAAAATCCAAAAACACGAAAAAAAATTATCAGGAATTCTTCAGATCTTATGGATAAAATAGATCAGAATAGACACAGGAAAGAAGGGTGGGAGGGGATAGAAGAGGGGTGAAGAGTTATCTCCTCATTTAGCCCATTTCCATTTTTTTTTAATTTTATTGTCGGTTAGAATTATAGTAAATTAATTTAAAAAAAACTTTTCCAAAATTCAATTATTTTTCAACTTAAAACTACAGATTTAATACCAAATTAGAAAAAACGCATAACAGGATGGAAAGAAATTTATAATCCTAATGTGACCGGTTTGTTGTTTTTTCTTAATGATATATATATATATATATATATATATATATATATATATATATATATATATAGGATACCAGTTTATTTTTCGTCGTTTCTCTAATCGATTTTAAAAACTATTGAATAAAGCCTTCTGAGACTTTTTTCACAAAAAAACCTTCCTCCTGGAGATGACCTAAGGTCATCTCCGCTTATCTGTTGGTGAAAGTCTAAGATTTGTCAGGTATGCAGAGATTTAATTGGTAATGAAACGTCGATATCCGACCTAATCTGCATAAATGTTAAAATACTAAATTCATTTGGAAATCACGAAATTAATGCAAGTCACCTTTCCTATACAATTTTTCAGCCTAATCTACATCTCTCCCCCACTTTCTCTGTCCTCTTTCTCTCTCTCTCTCTCTCTATATATATATATGCGTGTGTATGTGTCCTGAGTATGAGACTAAACTACATAAAAAAATGTTAATTCCAGCGTGTGGCACACGTGTATGCGTGCGAGTGTGTGTATGTATGTGGGTATGTGAGTGTATGTGCTCTGAGCGTAAGTCGTATTTTTTTTATAAATGCAAGTAGAAAAGAATGTATGTACGTAGGTGTGTTCAAGAAATTCCGTCTGTCTGGATTTGTGTTTGACCTATAAGTGTTGGAAGGTAAAGAAAGAAACAAGTGATAAACAGAGAAATCGGTAAGAAAGACGAAGAGAGCATTAAAAAAAGTGAGAACAGAGAGAAAGAGAGATGAGGTAATGACTGACAGAGATAAGAAGGAAAGCAAGTAATGTTGATGTGATAGCGGAGAGAGAGAGAGAGAGAGAGACAATGGGGGAGTGAGAGTGCTAAATAGAGAGATTAAAGGATAGAGAGATTGGGTGATAGAAATAAAGAGAGAGAGAGAGAGACAGACAGACAGACAGATAGATAGGAGAGAGAGGGGCGAAGAAAGAAAAAGGGAGACGCTGGAGAAAGGGATGCTGGTACAATTAAGCATCTTTTGACGCCCAATTGATACAGTGTGTAAACAGATCTCGAGCAAACCTTTTTCATTTCGGTTTATTTTGCGATAAACGACACTATTTTCTTTAGAAATATAATTCTTTCTTTTTGTTTTTGGCTGGCCTTTCGAAGAAGTATTCCAAGATTTTTTCTTTCTTACTCTTTTCTTGGACATTGGATTGAAAAAAAAAGAGAAAAAGAAAAGCATATATATATATATATATATATATATAGAGAGAGAGTGAGAGAGAGAGTGAGAGAAAGATGTATATTCGGTTAAAAAAATGTATATACACATCAAGAAAAAGTAACATGCATAAATTTCGTGATGTCCAGAGGAATTTAGTATTAAAACATTTATGCAGATAAGGTTGGATGTCGACGATTCGTTACCAGCATACCTGGCAAATTTTGGAAATTCACCAAAAGACAAGAGGAAATGACCTTAGGTCATCTCCAAAAGGAAAGTTTTTTTTGTGAAGATAAGGTTTCAGAAGGCTTTATTCAATAGTTTTTAAAATCGACAAGAGAAACGACGAAAAATAAACCGTTATAGTATATATATATATATATATATATATTGTCATCCACAGACAGACTGTTTCGTTCTATCAGAACTCTTCAGTGTGGCTAGACCCGCAGGACGCTCGAAGCCGGGATCATCTGTTGAACAAAGATTAACTTCTTGTATTCAATTGTCTTCAACTGACCTTTATATAAGCTCTCCTATCATAAACGCCAGACTCTTTGTACATTTTATCAAATGATAATTAAATTATTAGATGTGTGACGCTTTCAAGATGCTGACAAAAATAGACCGTATAAAAAGTATATATATATATATATATATACTTTTATATATATATATATATATATATATATATATATAAAGAATACATGGTAAGTTAAAAATGCATAAAATTTTAATCTCTCCGAGCGGGGTTAGAAAGTTTGATTCTCACTGAGTACCGTTTATACCATACTAAGATAATCCAAGTAAATATTCTAATCCACGAGGTATCTATCAACTCCTTCTGGTCTGTCCAAAGTGTACTTTTTCCAATCAAAATATTAAGCAATGGGTCCGGAATGATAAAGTGTAGCGTAATTGGTAACGTGTTGTCTTGCGACATTGTAGTTGTGCAATCGCGTTCATTTTCTGACTAATATTTTTGGGAAAGTCATGAACTCCCTTATCCTCCCAGGTATGGGTTAAATATTACTACTAGTGTTCTTTTACAGGGATGGCTTTGGCATTAAATAACTCACGAAGGTTGATATGCCATTGAGACAAAATAACCTGATCTAAACGTTAGAAATTATTAAATATAGAACAGTTATAAGAAGAAATTTTCAAGCTTCTCTCATATTGCAAGGATTTGTTTTTAATAGTAAATTCTTTCTGATGACGTTTGTCCACTTGCAAAATAGGTCAATCTGATATTCAAACATCTTTTCTTAGCTTTCTTCGTAAAATATTAAAACACAAAAAATAAAGAAAGAATATATTGTTTGTTTGAGTTTTATGGCATATCAAACTTTGTAAGTTATTTAATGCCAAATCCATTTTTCTATAAATAAATAGTTCTATTTTGAACAATTCAGTTTAGCATTAGTACACTGTTTAGTTGTCAAAAAAAATTCTATTTCAAGGGATTCAGTTTAGACAAACTGTTCTAATCCAAACAATTCAGTTTAGCGTAAGTACGTAGTTTAAGTGTCAAAACAGTTCTATTTCAAGTAATTCAGTTTAGCATAAGTACGTATTTTAGTTCTATTTGACACATAGATAGGACCCTATCAGGTGCTACCACTCCGAGCCTGAGTGGGCTTGGGAGCGATGGCAATAAAGGGATACACCGTATTCAAGAAAGCTCCGGCATTACTGGAACCTCACCATCAGATAGGTTAGTGTCATATCCAGGACACTCGTTGTCGGGGGTCTTACCCCTCTTCAGAAAAACAGTCGGTGTATTCTACAGCCCACGCCGAATGGGCAAATATATCTATATATTCACATGACTAGGATAGTAAATATATAAATCATTCAAACAGAAGTCCTGTGGCATTTGAGCAGTGAAGTATGTCATATGCAGTCATTACTCGATTCACTTCTCCACATTATACGAGAGTAAAACATTATAAAGAGTCAGCTGAGATTACCGCCCGGTATGAAACATTATAAAACATATAATTATTTGTATTTGATAGGAATGCTTGAAACCATACATCTGTGTGCGACTTATTTGTATTTTTTTAAAATACTTTTGGTTAGGTTTGGTTTGGTTTTTCTGTTTAATGGCATATCAATCTTTGTAGGTTATTTAATGCCAAAGCCATTCTCCTAGAAGAACAATAGTGGTACTTTTTAACCCATAGCTGGGAGGATAAGGGGGTTCATACCTTTCCCAAGGGTATTTGCCCGAAAGTAAACGTAATAACACGACTGGAATACGAACTCGCTTACTACGATCCCGCAGTCCATCGCTTTCACCATTACACCACGAGGACACTCCCGTTAGGTTAGGTTAGGTTAGGTATTAAAAAAAAACTCTAAAGAAAGAGTTGTAAATATAAAAGATGTAAATATGAACGTATAAGGAACGAGATTCCCTAGGTTTATGCGTAAGTTAACCCTAGACAGGTTGACTTGTCATTAAAATCAGTTAATCAATCAATTGATCGATCAATTCACAAAAGAAGGAATTCAAAATGAACTTGTAACTTTGCTTATCAACTCGTTCAGTGGGAAATATTATTTAAGTCTCCAATTGTTTTGAGCTGATCTCTGGATACCGTGATCACCGGGTATTCGGGATTACCCGTAAACGGTAATCCCTGAATGTGTTATCGAAAGTTTATTTCAAATTAACCAATACTGTTTTAATAAACGATGTAACATAGATATTTGTTTATTCAGATGGTCATGTGGCAATATTTATCCCACCTTGAAGCATCTTGTATGTCTAGTCACACTGATGAGTTGCAATACAACGAAACAGTCTCTCTGAGGATGACAATATATTTGCTCATCCCTTCGGGTTGTTGAGCACTCTCGTGAAGGAATTACCGGGAGCCACTCACGTAATGCAAAGCTCTACTAATGAATTAAGCACTCGGTTGCCGTTAAGCGCATTTGTAAATAAAATAAAAATTATACATACGCGTTAAAATCCCTTCGCTTACGCTGAAATTATTGATGGCTGTGCGGTAAGATAACCGACTAGCGGATAGTCAACCGAGTTTAGATCCCAACTTGAAGCATCTTGCGTGCCTAGCCGCACTGATGAGTTGTGATACAACGAAACAAACTGTCAGATGACTATATACATATATATATATATATTGGTTTTCTCCATTGCAAATGGAGCTAAAAATTGCTCAATAGTATGAACCAGAGCAAAATATTAAATAACTTATTGAATAATAGCACTTACGGTAAGGGAAAAAAAACCCGCAAGTAATTCAAAGACAAAATATACAACGAATCACTGTCTAGGGGAAATATATATATATATATATATATTGGAAAAAAAGAAAAGAAAACTACAAGAAATTATTTGCTCTACTTAGTATTGAGCACTTAGAAGAAAAAGAAAAAGCCTAAAACACCTAATGCTACCACAGCCCCCCCCCCAAGAGAAAGGGAAAAAGAAAAAAGAAAAAAAAATAATGAAATGAATTCCCCCCCCCAGTAGACCGCCTCCAAAGCTACCTAAAATTTCAGTAGTAAATAAAAGTCAAAACGAAGAAGGAGCATTTGAACTCAGGAGCCAACTGGAAGAAATATATCAATATTGGTCAATATGTCTTTAAGTCCTATCAATTTAAAATGCTGAATTTTACAAAATGTTATGCTGTATTTTGTTTGTGAAATAATGCTTAAACTATGCGTTTTAAATGTAAAGACACGCTTATTCTACTATAAAGCCAAATTGATGTTAGTCTTTCCAATGTCAGCGAACAAGGCAGAATGTTTTTGAATCTCTTCTATAATATAATTTAAAAATTCGTAAAGAAAGCCCTAACAGTAGTTCAGAAGAAAAAGAAAAAGCCTAAAACACCTAATGCTACCACAGCCCCTCCCCCCAAGAGAAAGAAAAAAAAAATTTTTTTTTTAAGCTCTATAATTCCTGAAGCCTGCTAGGTTCCCAACTGTAGTAAAAAAAAAAAAAAAAAAAAAAAAAAAAGATAAATAAATAAAGCCTCGGAAAAGTCCCAATACAGCAAAAAAAAAAGCAAGTCAGTACCAGTGAAAGTCATACGAAAGTACCTTAATGTTGGACTTTAACTAAGTTAAAACTTAAAACTTAAACCAAAATTACCCCTCCCCCCCTTTTTTTGCGTACACATGGAAAGCAGCATGATGTACGTAAAGGTATTTTAATAAACCCATGGATGACCAAACTCAATACCTAAACGGGTCCTGGACGTGAGTTTGACGACTTTACGCTCAGGATCGTTAGTTCGATCGGGGAACTACTGCTGCTCCTCTATAAGAGTGGCTTCTATAAAAGAGAATAAAACAGCCATCGAAAGATAACCATGACCCACACTCAAACCGCATACACAAACCGCATCGCTCTTCGCGCGGGTAAAAAAGGGGCACGTCCTGCTGAGGTTGGAGCCCTGGCCTCAGTGTTCGAAAAATCAGCTACAGAGCTCAAACAATCAAAACTACTAAAATGCAAGCAAACACTACAAATAGCCACATTTAACGTAAGAACCTTAAATAGAATAGGACAACTCCCAGAGCTAATCGCATCGGCCGAAGAACATAAGATAGACATAATATGCATACAAGAACACAGATACACGCACACCGAAGATATCAAATATCACGAAACTGGCAATGGCTGGTCGCTCGCCACTGTATCCGCATGGAAAAACTCTGTCAACGCCGCAGTAGGAGGGGTAGGATTACTTATAGGACCTAGAGCATTAAAAAATCTTAATAGCGTTGAGAAAATACAACCTAGAATGATGGCAGCTACATTTAACGGGAACCCCAGAGCAACAATCATCTAATGCTACAGCCCCACCAATGTTAGTGAAGAAACTGAACTAGTCACCTTCTACGATGAGTTATCCTCATTAGTGCGTAGCATCCCAAAACACAACATGTTAGTCATTGGCGGAGACATGAATGCCCAAATCGGGAAAAACGGAAACAACAAATACAGCCTCCACAACACGTCAAATAGGAATGGGCAACATCTAACAGATTTCATGATAGAAAATAGATTAGCATGCCTCAATACAAGCTACCAAAAAAGAGAGGGCAAACTATGGACATACACGTACGCAAACAATACTAAAGCTCAGATAGACTACATCCTTATAAACAAGAAATGGAAAAATAGTGCACTGAAGTGCGAGGCATACCCCTCTTTTGAGGGTGTGTCCACCGATCACCGAATAGTCATGGTGAAAATACGGTTAAGCCTACGAAAAAACGCCAAACGAACAGCGACCACCAAACACTATGACTGGGCCCTATTAAACAACAAAGATGTAAGAGATAAATACGTATTAGAATTAAGAAACAGATTCGAAACACTACAAGAAAAGACGGAAAAAAGTACACCAAACGACGAATATGAAAATCTCGTCAATGCACACCTCGAGGCAGCAGCAAAATACATTCCAACAAAAATTAAAACTAAATATAGAGTCCCATGGGAAACTTTAGCGGTAAGAGAAAAACGTGCACTAGTAAAAACAGCCTCCAAAAACTATCGAAAAAACCCAACAAACACAAATGCCTTAAAACTAAAAACGGCACAATATCAATTAGCAGGCATATATATAAAGGAACAGACAGAATACATAAAAAATCAGATAGATAAGATTAGAGACTCGGTGGAAGATAGACAATCTAGAATTGCCTGGCAAACAATAAACGAAGTGAGCAGAAGAAAGAACACAGCCAAAGCAAAACTTAAAGCAGCAAACCAACAAGAAAGAATAAAACTGTGGAAACAGCACTTCGAAAACTTACTTGGAAACCCATCAAAAATAACGCATGAACCAATCACCAGAATAATTAGCAAACAATTAGACATTAAACTAGGACCGTTCACACAAGAAGAACTCGACTCGGTTCTCAGAAAAATTAAAAATAGGAAAGCTGCAGACCAGACAATTCGACGACATACTGCTCCGACACTGCAACGCAGTATACAATCAAAATCCGATAGATAGATGGATGAAGGGATGCATACTCCCCTTCCCTAAAAAGGGGGACCTCAGATTAGCCAAAAACTACCGAGGCATAACACTTACATCCATAGCTGCCAAAATCTACAATGCCCTACTACGAAACCGAATAGAACCCGAAATCGACAACATACTTAGAAAAAACCAAAATGGCTTCCGAAGAAATAGATCCACGACCTCACAAATATTAACCATCCGTAGAATCCTTGAAGGTGTACGGGCAAAGAACCTACAAGCGACATTAATATTTGTCGACTTTACCAAGGCTTTCGACTCCATTCACAGAGGAAAGATGGAACAAATCCTACTAGCGTACGGCATACCTAAAGAAACCGTAGCGGCAATAACGATTCTCTATAGAAACACTAAAGTAAAAGTACGATCACCCGATGGAGACACAGAATACTTTGACATTGTAGCAGGAGTACTACAAGGGGACACGCTGGCCCCGTACCTCTTTATCATTTGTCTAGACTACGTACTTAGAACATCGATTGACAAAATCAAAGAGGATGGCTTGGAACTGACGAAGAAAAGAAGCAGAAGATACCCCGCAACAACAATTACCGATGCCGACTACGCCGATGACATAGCGATACAGGCAAATACACCTGACCAAGCCGAAACACTTCTGCATAGTTTGGAACGAGCAGCAGCAAGCATAGGCCTCTATGTTAATGCACACAAAACGGAATATATGTGCTATAACCAAACGGGGGACATCTCCACTCTAGAAGGAACCCCACTTAAACTAGTAGACAAATTCACGTACCTAGGAAGCAGCGTCGAATCAACCGAAAAGGACATCGAAACGAGGTTAACAAAAGCATGGACAGCTATCAATAGGCTATCGATTATATGGAGATCAGACCTAACCGATAAAATGAAACGCAGTTTCTTCCAGGCAGCGGTCACATCGATACTGCTATATGGATGCACTACATGGACGCTAACAAAACGGCTGGAGCAGAAGCTAGATGGCAATTACACAAGAATGCTGCGTGCAATCCTGAACAACTCCTGGCAGCAACACCCCACAAGACACCAACTGTACGGCCACCTGCCCCCTATCACGAAAACTATTCAAGTTAAACGAACCAGACATGCAGGACACTGCTGGAGAAGCAGAGATGAACTCATAAGAGATGTACTCTTATGGACCCCCACACATGGCCGCGTAAAAGCAGGACGACCAGCTCGAACGTACATTCAGCAGCTATGTGAGGATACAGGATGTTGTCCTGAAGACCTACTTAGGGCGATGAACGATAGGGAGGAGTGGCGAGAGAGGGTCAGGGATATCCGTGCTACCAGCGCGATATGATGATGATGATGAGCTTTGCAGCAATTACGGTGGTTTTTTCTTTTGACCAATCAATTGCGTATCTGTTGATTTTTTTTCAATTGGTATGACAAGGTTAGCCTTTTCTTTTTTTTTCCAATATATATTTTTCTTCTAAAAATTAACAAATGATTAAGAGCAAATAGAATTATTCCTATTAGATGAAAATAAGTGAAACCATTTAAATGTGACTAAAATAATCAGCTCAGTAACATTTAAATATGTTATTAACAACATATGTTTAGGTTTGTTTTCTTCGTTTAATGGCATATGAACCTTCGTAGATTATTTAATGCCAAAGCCACCATTGTATCAGGATAGGAGTAGTACAATTTAACCCATAGCTGGCAAAATACGTTAAGAAATGAAATATTGAAAATATATGTATAAAAGGAATAGGCATTAAATAACCTATAATGTTTGATATGCCATAAAACCAAACCAAAAAACATTCTGCTCATGGTGGAGAAGTTTGGTAAATATTTACATAATTCTAAGTTTGGTTAAGTTTAAATTCTTCGCAGTGATTCTTTAGACGGGAATATTTTTCAATAATTCGAAGTGGTTCCATTTATCAAACTTTCTTTTTTTTTGTATATTTTGTGAGTCTCTTAGGACTTCGTCAATCTGGAAATAGTGATAACAGCAAAATCTCACAGGTTTTCGATCAATAATACTGATAGAAAATTTTATAAATCTACCTCATTCTTATTATTGAATTGTTGATAGAAAACATTGTTCTTTTTATCTTCTGTATAATGTTGGTTCGCCGTTCTTTCTTTGAATTCCATTAAAACCTGACCTGGTTTGATGGAGAAATTCATATTCTGAGGTATGACTACTCTAACATAAGTGAATGGTTGTTTGGCTGTCTCAGTACCCAAGCTCAGATCTTAACACACACTGAAGAGACCAACAAACGACTTGTCAGACCAATAGAATTCAGTGCAAAGAAAAATAAAACAGAGAAAAACAAACAATAACCAAAATAACTATATATTTCTATGATGGCCAAGTAGTTTGGGGTCAACAAAAATGTTACGTAGTATGTGGAATCATTGTTTAAAAATAATTTGTGATAAAAATGTTGCATAGTAATTAGAATCAGTTGAAAGAATAGCTTGGGGTCAATGAATATATAAAATATTCGTTGACCCCAGGAAGTGGAAACGCTGTTAAAGGTTAATTTGGCGTCAACCAAAAATATTAAATTCCATTTAGAGCCACTGTTTAAAAAGTAGTTTGGAGTCAACAAATAAGGTTTATTAGGACATGGGGCCTCTGTTTAAGAAATAGTTTGGAGTCAACAAAAGAGTTACATCGGACATGGACCCGATGTTTACGAATTAGTTTGGTACTAACAAAAAGTTTACTTAGGAGGTGGAACAATCATTTACATAGGTATTTTAGGTGAACAAAATATTTTACTTAGGAAGTAAAACTTGAATCACAAGTTTCGTAAATCCTTTCAAAAATATAATCTAAAAAAAGGCGTTCATTTCTTGGTTGAGCGGTGAACTATTTGACCAATCGATGGGTTCCCTAACAGATACTACCCCTCCAGATTATAGAGTTCCTGGGAGTAATGATAATGAAGGGGTTCTCTACTGTTCTTATGGCTACAGACCTGAATCCTTACCACTGGATGCAGTTTAGAGTCGTACGCAGATGCACCATTTTTGAGGGAGTAGGGGAGATTAAATCCTGGCAGAGGATACAGTCGGCATACTTTAATCCTCGCTGACAGAGCTTCTTAGAGCAGGAATACTCTAAATTCAACCAAGTTGACAACGTTAGCTTGGAGATCGTCCCTTGCTACAGCTACTATGTAACCCAGTATCAACTTGAGAATTTTTTTTTCAACGCCTCTATCCGCTGCGGATAGAGGCGTTGAGTCTCTACGGTTCCAGGTGAGCATTGTCAGAAGATAGCGGTTTCAATTCCTACCCGAGCCGGCCGGAGGTTTACTTGGTCAAAAACGTGGTGTGATAGACAACAACTATGGAAGGTAGTAATTACTGGGGACACAGTTACAAGTCTCAGCATTCCTATCCGAGGTCACGGTTAAATCACCTGAAGAAGGCCAGAAGTGAAATTTGGCCGAAACATAGTGAAGAAGAAAAAACACACAAAAACTACTAAGATGAGGAAAAAAGTCTGCAATAAAAAAAAATTCTCAGATTAAGAAGCTTCATCTCAAAATGATTCCAATTAAAGACCAGTATCAACTTATTGCATATTACTTGAAGAAGAGATGGGCCTCGCCGCATAAACTACCCATGGTCCAGAAAAATGTTATGAAGGGAAATAAGTCGGTATGAGACATCAAAGAAATAAATAAAAACGCTTCTGGGATAAGGGGATGAAGATACACTTGCAATTTGTAATTGGAGTTGAAAAGTATTTTGTCTGTTTGTAATCTCGTTAGGCGCAGGTTTTGGTCAGTGCGGGGTCTCAGACTAAATAAAGCTTGTGAGTGAAATGCTATCTTTATGAAACCTTTCTTTTTTTCTATTTTTGACAGCAGTTTCCTAATCAGCACACAATCCTTTAAGTTCCTGAGATTTGCCAATCTTTTTGTTGTTGTATTTTTTATTTTATTTACTTGTGTATGGTTTCGTTGTTTATTGTTCCTTTCTATTTTCTTAGCTTTATTTATCCAAACGGATCCTTCTCAACCATTACAAACAGATTTTTACAAGCGGGCCAACAATTTATTTGTATTTCTGCTGGCTAAGAAGGGCTCACTTACAAGACAAACAGCAGCACACATGTCTCCAAGATAAAATTACGCATGCGTATTGTAAGTAGACGCTTCAGCTTCCTATTTCGTTATGGTAAGACTGTTTAATGCAGTCGATGTGAGGCACTGTCTGTGCTGACACTGGTAGATAGCCTCGTTTTGGACCTTCATTACCGTCAAAATTCTTGTGTATCTCAACAGTTGTGGCCTTGTGTCAAACCATGCTAACTATTAGAAATACAACCTGAATTAGCCATATGATCTCGCAAATTTTTAATATGGTAGTAACTTCGACTGAATTTCCGCTCTCCCGGCGAGATGTAAAATACGCTGTCTGTATCCCCCGCAAAAGAAGTATTCTCGGTATGGTACTAAACTGTATCAGAGAATGAGGCTCCTCTTCTGGAGCTCTGGTAAATGGGGAGTACTCTGTCATTTCCCTTTCACCCTGGTTAACTCTTACTCGGAATGGTAGTATCTGTTACGGTGCAATATGTTCGTCTTATAAAACTGTTTATAATTTTGGTTGCGACTTTTCGGACTGTTGTCCTCAACTTTATTGTTGTTAGCTCAAACACGACGTTTAGGCCGCGGTATCCTCCGGCCTTCCTCAGATGTCCTTTGTTTATCAGGGCATAGAAATGATTCAACATGGGAAATAATCTTTTATGTTTGACAGTTGATTTCCCAAAGTGGAAATTCAGTCGAAGTTACTCCCATATTAAAGATCTGTGAGGTCATATGGCTAATTCAGATAATTCTAATAGTTAACATGATTTGACACAAGGCCACAGTCGTTGAGGTACACAACTGTTAAATGGTACATAACTGTTAAATGGTTTCAAGTTTTGCTATTTAACACTAATAAATCTATTCAACACTATTCATTCATTTGAACACAGTAAAATAGTTCCAAGTATTGTTGTGTAAACCTCATAACTCAATTTTTGCGCTCAGGGAAATGGTTTCAAGCATTCCTAACTAACTTAAACAATTCTCATTTGTTTGCACTCAGTTAAATGGTTTCAAGTATTGTATCTAATATCAAAAATTTTATTTGCACACAGTTAAATGGTTTTAAGTATTGCGGTGTAATAAAAACAATTCAACATCAGTAATTTGTTTGCACTCAGTTAAATGGTTAAACAGTTCTATTTGACTCATACAGAGGACCCTAACAGGTACTACCACTCCACGTCAGAGTGGACCTAGGAGTAATAACAATTAAGGGTTACACCACATTTCCCAAAGCTCCAGGATTAGAACCTGACCACCAGTATACACTTTAGTGTCATTTCAAGGAAACTTGTTCTATTGACCCATAGTTAGGACCTTTAAAGGTACTACCGCTCCCGGTTAGAGTGGACCTGGGAGTAATGACGATAAAGGCGTTCTCTACATTCCCAGAGGTTCCAGGACTGGGACCTCATCATCTGGTGGTTTTGTGTCATATCTAGGACATACGATGGAGGGGTCTTAACTCTTTACAGAGATGTAGTTGGCGTCTTTTATAGTCCCCAGCCGATTGAGGTGCTGGTAACTGAAAATATACTAATGTATTTTAAGTCAAATATATTGTGTACGTATCTGTCAATCTCTGACTGAGTCTGTCTAGCTGTTGTGTACACATATCATCATTCTCATCAACATTGAGTCTCGCTAACAGAGCTGGTTTCCTGACTCTCTCTCTCTCTCTCTCTCTCTCTCTCTCTCTCTCTCTCTCTCTCTCTCTCCATCCGTCCTTATCACGCATCGCTCCAGACTGGTCTTTTAAATTACATCTTGTGTCCGGACAGATTTGAGGTAAATAAGTTGTTGCAGGTCGGTTAACTCAAGCATGTCCATGTATAAGGGTCCATGGAGAACGTCACTAACGAGTTCATCCTTGTTTCTCCAGTAGTGTCCTGCATATCTTATTCGTCTAACTTAAATATTTTTTAGATGGGAGGTAAGTAACCATACAACTGTTGTTTCGAATGGTGTTGCTTCCTAGATTTGTTCAAGATTGTTCGCTGCATTCTTGTGTAGTTCCCAACTAGCTTTTCATCCATGCGTTGTGTTAGCGTCCATGTGCTGCATCCATACAGTAGTACTGACACAGCCACTGTCTGGAAGAAACCCTGTTTTATTTTATCGAGTAGATTAATATACATATTCTTGATTATATATCTTTAAATTCTTTTATTGAATCTTACGAGCCTTTTGTCTCATAGACCCTGGTTATGACACTAAACAATCTGATGTTGAGGCTTCAGTAATGCTGAAGCTTTAGGCAATGCAGAGTACCCCTTCATTGTTATAGCTCCCAGGTCCACTCTTGGCCGGAGTGGTAGCACCTGATAGGGTCCTATGTATAGCTCAAATAGAACTAAATTGTGTACTTAAGCTAAACTGAATTGTTTGAAATGAACTGTTTTTACATTTAGCTGTGTGTTTAAAATGTATACTTATGCTAAATTAAATTGTTTGAAATAGAATTGTTTTGAAATTTACGTGTCTGCCAAAAAAATTTTTTTAAAAACTATACTCATACTTGACTGAATTGTTTTTATCTTTTATTAAGATGACTTAATTCGGTGTTAAATGATCCGTAAAGGGTTGATACGCCAACCAACCAACCAACCAACCTATATTTTGGTAATCTAAAATCGTTTAAAACCAGTTGAATAAATCAATTCTCATAGCGTTGAAAAATAAAAAGAAGTTGGTAACAAAATATTTCCTTCTTGGTTTGTAAATAAATTAAGCGAAAATATGAACTGATTTTGTATGCACACATTTGAGTATTGACTGTCGATACGAGTTGATAAAAATCCTTTTGACACAACACTGATCTGATTGTGTTAAAAACCATTGTCTGACAAAGATCTTATTATGAATACCAGAAGATAGAAGCCTATATAGATTAATAGAATAATTTAAGTGAAATGTTGCAGTGCATGGATCCCATTGGTAAAAAACGTCAATAACAGATATGACATTATCACATCAACCTTTCAGTCCACCCTCAAATATATATATATATATATATATACGTATATATTTTATTTGGAATAGTATATATATAGTCATCCAAAAACAGATTGTTTCGTTGTATCACAGCTCATCAGCGTGACTAGACACGCAGGACGCCCCAGGCTGGGATGGAAACTCACCTAACTTTACGCTAGACTTGATATCTTACCGCTCAGTCATTTCGACGACCTTCGTCAGCTTGGGAAATTATCGCATTTTTGTATTAGTTTTCGTTTATTTACATTTTGTGTTATCGGATACTAGAGTGCTTAATTTATTAGAAGATCTTTAGATTGAGCGGGTGGCAGCCGTTAATTCCTTTGTTAAAGTATATATATATATATATATATTCTAATTTTAAAAAAGCGTCAATAAACGGCCAATAAATGAAGCAGGAATTTCTTCCTATATGAAATCCGTTTATTTTTCTTCATCTTTAATGAACTTTTGTTTTTAATTGTACCACTGTATTTAATTTTCGAACTTAACAAACTTCATATGAAGAAAATAGTACTTTAGTTTGTTTCTGAAAAACAGTGTAAGTTCCATTTGAGTCGCTACAAGTTCCAATTCTTATGTCATGTGGAATGAAAAGTTTTACTTTGATTTTTGTGAAACAATAAAAACCGATGCAGAGCTCTTCTTGAAAAAAAAGTAAAAAACAACAAAAATTTCAAAGTCCCTTAACAATCAAGTTTTTCAATCTTTAAATACCGAAAAAAAGTTTTTGTCTCGTTCGTAACGTTGCTTAGCGGGCGAAGATCACGCTCGCGAGATGTTTAAATACTTCACTTAAAGTCTAAGTAAGGAATTAATAGACTACAAAGGAAAGAATCACGTTTTCTCTCCCGTTTTTGTCTTTAAACAAAAAGTATAAGATATTAACGACAAACAAGTCTGACTGCAAACCACATCGTACTTTAAACGCTCAACATAATTCCAATTGAAAAGAGCTATCAATGAACGGCTAATATCTATAAAGGGCTGACTTGCTTCTCCGTGACATATTTTCTGTGTTCGTTCATTCGTTTTGTGCCAGGCGCGGATAGAAAGCACGAACAGAAACGTTTATAGAAAGAGTCGTTGTTGTTCTAAGCGTCTTCCCGTGACAACACGTTCAGTGAGAGTTAAATAAAAGGATCGACACAGTAGAAAGACATGATCTGAGCAGGGGACACAACAAAAATGTCTGACGTTGGGCCTTGAAGATTTTCAAGAAGGCCGTGAAGAAACCAGTTTTTTTTGTCACTGCGTTTTCCTTTTGTTTTTTTCTGATGTGTTTTATATAAAATGTTTAGATTGGCATATATATTTTTAAACTTAAAAGTTTAACAAAATTGTTTAATCGGATCCCAAACAATACGTAAGAATGCCAATATATCCAAACATTTTTGAGGGTCACAACAATATCTTAAGAGAATCCACACACACACACACACACACACACACACACACACACACACACTTATATATATATATATATATATATATATATATATATATATATATAAGGCTGGTTGAAAAGTTCATAGGCTTATCAAGACACTATCATTGAATGTGAGCAAATGACGTTTATTTTTCAACAATACCCCATACTGTTCACACCCTGCTTCCGTCAGTGTTTTAGTGCTCGGATACAATAGGTGAAAAAAAAAAGGCCAGTTGATGTGATATCATCAAAAGTACATGTGACATCATTAACAATAGTCGTGACGTCTTCACAACTTTTCATCCCTGCCTCGTATATATATATATATATATATATATATATATATATATATTAGATAAGAAAATGAATAGAGAAAGATGGAGAGGGAGAGAAATATTTGATTCTTCGTAATTCAAGATTATTTGTTCATTTCGTTGTGTTTTATGGCTTATCAACCCTTGTGGGTTATTCAATGCTAAATCCTCTTTATTCATATATGCTATTATTATACATATATACATACATATATATTATTATTATTTACTCATTAGAGTTTTCTCATCAGCGTTAGCTGATGGTCTTTCACTGGAGTTTGGGTGACAGCAAGTCTCCTCAAGTTTCCAGGACTCTTCTCAGTATTCTGGCTGTTCTCAATAATGCTGTAGTTTGTATGGTCTCCACTTGTCTGACAACTTCCAAGTCCTCCAGTCCCTTCAATAACCCTTTAGTTACTGTACCAAAAGCACCTATTACAATTGGTATAATTGTCACCTTCATGTTCCATAGTTTTTTTCAATTCCCTAGCAAGGTCGAGGTACTTATCCTTCTTTTCAAATTCTTTCAGTTTTATTCTGTGGTCAGCTGGGACAGCAAAGTTGTCAATTTTGTAAATTCTCTTTTTTTTGTTGATTATTATTAGGTCTGGTCTTCTGGCCGAGACTAGGTGATCTGTCTGCATGTCAAAATCCCAAAGGAGTCTAAGTGTCATTTTCTAGGACAGCTGCTGGGTTGTGCATATACCATTTGTTCTTATGGTCAAATTTAAATTTCTTGTACATCTCCCAGTGGATTACCTTGCCGACCCAATCGTGTCTAGTCTTATATTCCTTCTGTGCTATTTTGCTGCATTCGCTTATGTGATTGATGGTTTCATCTGTCACCGCATAGCGACATTTGCTATTTTGTTGCGTCTTATCTGTTCTCGCTTTGATATCATTGGTTCTTATGGCGTTATCTTATCCTGTTATTTTATTATTATTTGTTAATTTCCTTGTATTTTATGGCATATGACTCCTCGTGGGTTATTTAATGCTAAATCCTCTTTATAGATATATGTTATATAGATTGTAGGAAACATAACTTTTAAATGAGTCTGAGTTCATTTGTTTACACACTGTCCAGTGGTTTCAAGTATTGTTATCTAATACTGATTATTCTCATTAATAAGAATAATTTTTTGCACACAGTTAAATGGTTTTCAGTATAGTAAATGATCAAATAGTTCTATTTGACTCATACATGAGACCCTTGCAGTTACAAACATTCCTGGTCAAAGTGGATTCGGGAGTAATGAAAATGAAGGTGTACTCCATATTCCCTTAAATCCCAAAGCTGTAACGTCACAATCATATAATTTAGCGTCATATCTAGGACACTCATTGGAGAAGGGTTACTTACCCCTCTGCAGTGATGTAGTGAGCATATTCTACACCCCCAGATAAATGAAACCACGGAGTGAAAATAAAATAAAGCGAAAAGATAGATAAATATTTGGATCTTGCCAGAGAGCTGAAAAAATGTGGAACACGAAGGTGACGGTTATACAAACTGCAATTAAAGTCCTTGGAACGGTCCCGAATACACTGGGAAAAGGTCCCGGTGACTTGGAGAACGGAAGAAAAAAAACCCAAAAAAAAACAAAAAAAAAACAAAGAGCAAAGCTTTGTCAAAATCATCAAGGATAATTTTTAAAAGATCTTGAGGTTTTTAAAAATCTATTAAAAATTCAAGTAATTAACTCATTTAAATAAACTTTTCTCCACCTATTTTTATTCAAACGAACGCTGTTCGCATGCTTTTTGATTGTTAGAATCTGAGTTTCAGCAACCCAGTCGTTTAGGGCTGTAGAATACACCGACTGAATCTCTGAAGAGGTATAAGACCCACCTCCAACGAGGGTCGTGTATATGACACTAATCAATCTGATGACGAGAATCCTGCAATGAAGATTTGGGGAATCTAGCGTCCCCATTCATTGCCATTGCTCCGAGGTCTACTCTTATTCTTGGTGGTAGCACCTGAGAGGGTCATATCTCTGGGCCAAATAGAACTGTTTGAATATTTAAGCTGAGTGCAAATAAATGACTGATGTTTACTTAAATTGTTGGTGATATATAGCTATACTAGAAACCATTTAACTTTGTTGATTTATGGTAAATTAATTTTTAGAAACAAAACTGTTTGATCATTTAACTGTGTGTAAACAAATGACTTATGTTTAATTGAATTATTAGTAAGACATAGCAATACTTGGAACCATTTACAAAAAGATGAGCTCGGGCTCAATTAAAATATCATAAAAAATTTGTTCACAAATCATATATATTTGAATTATATATATATATATATATATATATATATATATATATATATATATATATAATTTGGTATTGAATGACCGACAATATTTGATAGCCCATAAAACCCAACCAAAGTAAACCTTATCGAGTTCTATGTAGAATTATTTGTCAAAACTGACTGTGATCTTATCATTATTAGTTATTAAGATGATTATTGAGATATATAAGAGAGTTATTTAGCGCTCAGTTAGTTAAGTCGGTTGAAGTCAGAGCGGGCGATCAGTAAGCGGGTCACAGTTGGTCGGAGTTAGACGATGAAATATTCGGGCACATTTGGAGGTGACGAATTTAAGAAAGGGAAGTCGGTGTTTTGATGGTTCGTCTCTTATGAATGAGACTTTTAGCGTTTCTAATTAACCACTAATATCTTTCACCCTATTTCTCTCGAGTTCGTTGTCGACTATGTAAATGTTGCTAACCAGAGAAAATGTTCGTGTCTAAAGAAACGACGGAGTTGCTTTGTATTTTGCGAAATGTAACGTCCATTTATTTTCGGTCTCAAAGGATTAGACCTTGTTTATATCCGCGTGTGGAGTGTTGTGACGATACCCCCTCGGCCCCCTCGACATATCAACTTCTTCAAACCATTTCACTTCTGGGCCGGTGGTCATCTAGTGGTTCCGATAGGGGTATCGCACATTTCTTCATTGCTACAAGAAATACAATCGAGCGAGTGGGAGAAAAAGAACAAACGAACGAAACGAACAATACGAGCTTTGGAGTTAACTCAAAGTGCAAGACAAGGAGTTATGTAACACTCTGCATTCCTGTGAGCATATATAGACTAACGCTAGCACGGATTTCTAGCGAAGATTCTACAACCCATGAGGAGTGCTGACTCATCTTGACTCGTCTTCCCTCACTGCTCTGGACCTCATCTCATCCGACTGGTCTCTCTGCTGTCCGGTGTCGACTGCCCACTCGCGTCACCCTTCGCCATCTCCTTCTTCTCGGTCCCTTCGTCTCACTCTCTGACTGGCGTTCCCTTCCAACTTCCGGTCACGTCGAGATCTCGAGTCCAAACCCTTTGTCTGGTTTCGCGCCAAAACAAACAAAGGGATCGTCTGCTTGGCGGACCACCTACATAGTGTTACAGTGTTACCTTTATTAAATCTCATCCCGTAATGTTACAAAAAAAAAATCCACCTAAAATCTTTTGCAACTTTTCCCTCAAATATACGATAGATATTCACCTACAGAAGTGAGCTTCTTATTTGACGAAACAGAATCTTCCATTTTTCGATTCATGTTTTGTTTTTGTTTTTTGCTATTAAAAAGTTATGCTTGATTTTATTTTTGTTAGATATTCATCAAATTTTAAATTATTGCGTTGCGTTTTGAATAATTCCCGTTTTTATAAGTCAGTTGTAACGACGCATTTCACTCCTCTAACGTTTTAAACGCAACCGGAAATAAACAAACTCATTGGTCATTCTTATTTTAGTAGTGAAAGAGTGCGCATCATAATTTAATCTCTAATCTCACACCCATAAAATTCAGGAAGAATCACGTAAGAAAAATAATGGATTTTAGTTGGTCCGTTCTACACCATCCACCATATTCACCAGATATTTCGCCAAGTGATTTTCTACTTTTTTGTTCTCTACAAAATTCTATGAATGACAAAAAAATTCCTTAAGAAAATCACATGGAAAAAACTTGTGGAAAACCTACGGGGAACCAGAAGGTTTGTTCGGTTATTTGGTTTGGTTTTTAGTTTGGTTGGTAGTAGACGGTTTTTGGTTTAGATATCCGACTCCATTTGTTTTCTTCTTTTCCTCACTTAATTCGTTGATTTCTTCTGTGTTTATAGAAGGCTACAAACGAATTACTGAAGAAAGGAAGAAAAGAGACAAAGATACATTTTAAATTTCAACCTTGTTATTGGGTTTCATAAGGTCACTCTGTAGTGAGAAGATGTCTTCCTGGAACAGTTGCGTCTTCCAAATAAGGTGTTGAAATGCACTTGTCATTTTCGGTGGTTGATACGTCCAAATTCGAAGGTCATGCCCAGTGGATGTTTTCATAATGTTTGTTTTGGCGATTTCGGCTCACCGGCAGCAGATTTTGTTTGATATTAGGCTACAAAACCTAATCAACACATTTTTTGCTGCTAGTGACTGCGTGTAAGAGGCACCGTTTAGAGCTACAGTGGAAGCTGAAGTGAGATAGAATTTCTCTTTTGCACAGGGATAGTTTTTTCTCCGGGCATGCACAGCCACTGCTTCCTGTCAGGAGTTTCTGGGAATTTCTGCACTTTTTGAATTTATATTATTTTATCTATTTTCTTTTTCTTTTTTCTAATCTCCACACACTTTCTGAACTCAAAATCAGCTGAAATCTACTTGAGAGGAACCAACAAGCTACCTGATAAATGGCAAGAGGTGATTCAATAAAATTGCGAATATACTTGCGATAGAAACTAATTCATTGTTAAATTATTCAAGAATGAATTTATCTAACTTAAAACGGGAAAAATGTATTACTCAAGCTAATAACAATAGAAGCCGACAACGATTTATGTGGGAATGTTATTTAAAGCTTGAACCTTTGCAGTCATTCTATATAAATTATTGAAATTATCGCAGATACAGCAAAAATTTTATAATAGAGAGATTGGTTTGTTTTTATTTTTAGACAAAGTTTCTGAATTTCAGAGAAAAAACCCCAAAGCAAACGAAGCCCCCCAAACAATTGTTTCACACGAGACAAATAGTGATCGAACATGACGGGTAGATAAAAGGGTAACTGCTTATAAATGAAGACACCGGTATCTAAAGTACGTGTATATTTCTATGTATAAAAAGACCAGTCACTAAATTGGGCCAAATTTTTATATTTTCATCGAATCTTAAGTAACAGGATTCAGTAGTAAGTATTGAAAACGAGCTTTAGAATTAAAAAAAAAAAGAAATTTAGATTTTAACCTTCTTTCTTTCTTTCTTTCTTTCTTTCTACTTCCTTTATTACATGTAGACGTTTTTCTTTCTTTTCTAAAAAAATTCCTTCCCTTTTGTTTGTTTCATTTAATTTCTCCCCTCAATTTTTTCCTTTCGATTCTATTTTTCTTTTCCTTTCTTAATTCCCCCTCACTTTCTTTCTTTCTTTCTTTCTTTCTACTTCCTTTATTTCATGTAGACGTTTTTCTTTCTTTTCTAAAAAAATTCCTTCACTCTTGTTTGTTTCATTTAATTTATCTCCTCAATTTTTTCCTTTCGATTCTATTTTTCTTTTCCTTTCTTAATTCCCCCCTCACTTTCTTTCTTTCTTTCTTTCTTTCTTTCTTTCTTTCTTTCTTTCTTTCTTTCTTTCTTTCTTCTAGACGTTTTTCTTTCTTTAAAATCTCGCTTCCCCTTTGTCTGTTTCTTTAAATTTCTCCTAATAATTTTTTCTTTCTCCTTTCTGTTCTATTTTTCTCTTCCTTTCTTAATTTCACCCTCACTTTCTTTCTTTCTTTCTATCTTTCTTTCTTCTACACGTTTTACTTTCTTTAAAAAAAACTCCCTTCCCCTTTGTCTGTTTCTTTAAATTTCTCCAAATAATTTTTTCTTTTTCCTTTCTGTTCTATTTTTCTTTTCCTTTCTTAATTTCTCCATCACTTTCTTTCTTTCTTTCTTTCTTCGTTCTAGTCTACAATTTATATATTTCTTTGTATAACCGAAACATCTGCTTAATTGGGTCAAATTTGCTATATTCTAGTTATGTCCCAATTAAGGGAACTCCTAATGTATTTATTGCAAATCAGATCGTTAAAAAATGTCACAGATAAACAAATACAAACAATAATTATGCTGATTTGTTCTTTTTTTATTTTCTCGTCGGCGGTTTTAACCAAATTTAATTACCAGTTTTATCAACAACAAAAACCTCTGTGTGAAGCAAATATTAACGATTTTGTCACCATTTTTTGATATTTTTTGTAAAAAGGCCTTTTTCAAATAATGAAATAATTGAATTACCTCCCTTGCATAACTGATATTCAATTTAATTTTGTCTTTGACAAAATGCGAAAACAAACAACGAAGCGTATCATTTCCAGCCTGTTTCAATTGGATTTTTATACAAATCTTTCAGTCATTTTTTGCGGGGAGGGGGTCAGATTCTTTTGTTTCCATTATTCTAAGTCTTTCATTTTTATTCGGTATTTTATCTTCCCTTTATTCTATTTGTTTCGTCTTTCCAAACCACTTTGCTTCCTTCTTTCCTTTCTTCCTTTCTTTCTTTCATCGTTTCCCTTCTTTCTTTCTTTCTTTCTTTCTTTCTTTCTTTCAATATTTTGTTTGCTTATTTCCTTATTTCTTTCTTTCTATGAAAGTAAAGGAAATATAGAAATTTTGGCAAAAAGTATTCTTTCCGTCTTTTCTTCATCGTTTGCATATCTTCTTTCTTTCTTTCTTTCTTTCTTTCTTTCTTTCTTTCTTTCTTTACTTCCATATTTTCTTTCTTTACTTCCATATTTTCTTTCTTTCTTTCTTTCTTTCAATATTTTGCTTGCTTATTTCCTTATTTCTTTCTTTCTATGAAAGTAAAGAAAATATAGAAATTTTGGCAAAAAGTATTCTTTCCGTCTTTTCTTCATCGTTTGCATATCTTCTTTCTTTCTTTCTTTCTTTACTTCCATATTTTCTTTCTTTCTTTCTTTCTTTCTTTCTTTCTTTCTTTCTATAAACCTTTTATGTTAATTGTTTGTGAAATTGACGTATAGACATTGCTTCGTAGGAGAAACAAGCCTGGCCGACTACATTCAATACAGAAGAAAAATTGTACGCCACTAGTGAGACTTTAGTTCTGTAGCTTTCAGTTGTGAGTATCCCTTCAGCATCATCACCCCCAGATCTGGCCCGGAGGGATATTGTCCGTTCGGCTCCTACCTATGGGTCAAAAAGAAAATTTCTGAAAATAAAAATCTTGAAACAGGAATACTTGGTACTATATAAATGTATGCAAGTTATTTGGTTTAGTTTCATGGCATATCAACATCTGTGGCTTATTTTATGCTTAACCCATCATTGTCGAAGAATAACGGTGTTAATATTTAACCTAGAGCTGGGGAAGGATAAGGGATTTCAAAACATTTCCCATGAGTATTAGTCCGAAACTGAATGTAATATCGCAACTGGGTATCGGACTTGCTTTTTTCGAGATCGTGTTGTATACTCATATACAGATTCATGCAGAACACAACGACACAATGATAACAGAACTGAAACTTATTGACCCCCACTCTTATGGCCATCAGCGTTGTGTCTTTCTCATTCTACCGGGCAGCTCAACCGGAGGCCCGGGGGCCTACTCTGCTGGGTGCGGGCTTTCTCTACCGCATCTTGTCACCAACAGGTCTGGTCTCCAAAACTAGTCTCCAAACTAACTGACTTCCTGTCTTCACTGAGTTATATAATAGTTCAATCGCCCACTCAAAATCTTTGGAATGGCATGTTTGATCGTCATCAAGCGGAAATAACTGTCATGCAGTTTACAGGTCACTCTCTTCCGGTGCATCAGTCTATGACTGTACCATGGGATTTTACCTTGTCCCATATTGTCAGCCAAGCTAGCCTACGCGATTTCTTCCCATAATGTGTCACATTCGCTGTCTTTGGAATGGCATGTTTGGCCGGGTCGAAGGTCAATATACAACAATCGTAGTCCAGCAATTTAGCCATAGAGGGTCAGGGATATCTGTGCTAGCGGCACGACATAATGATGATGATGAACTCCCACCCACAACCAAAAAAAGTGACTTCGGCTTTAAATAATCAAACAATAATTGACGAACCAAACAAAGGATCACGCAAACTAACAAAGCCATAGAATGTGTATAGTTACTTGAAACTATATAATTCCAACTAGGTTATTTTTCTAATGAGTAGAGTGTTCACCAATTGAACAGGAGACCAGGGTTCAACCCCAGGTTGAGTCATACCAAAGACTCAAAGAATGGTACTTGATGCCACCTTGTTTAGCACTATAAGTTAAGGATCAAGAGTAAAGTGGAGAAATCGAGGGAATGGAGTAACGCCCTCCCCTACACCATAGTGTAGTAGCTGTTGAAAAGGGAGCCTTCGGGTTACCCTTGACTAAGGTTGCCAACTTTACTTTCGCTTATATAACTGCTAGAAAAATCTGATTTCGGCATTACATACCCTTACAAGAGCTAACATGATGAAAAACCAACAATATATCTTTGGCATCACGTATCCCAACAACGGTTGACATGCCTTAAAACTAACAGACCAAACAAAACATTAAAAATTTGATTTCTGTCGATGTTTTAAAGAAATATTTTTCCTTCAAGAATCCATTCAAACTCTCTTCTTCGTTTTCAAACCGAATATCTGGAAAACTCAATTTGATCCAATTATCAACATACTATGAACCTTATCAACCCTAAACTAGAAATGATCCGAATATCGAAAGATCCTTGTAGGCTGAGTTTCATCCATAAACCCACGATACATGATTCCAAAATAAAAATTATAAAGTCAAACAAGTATCTAATATCCGGCCAGGAATGAAAATTAATCGTCAGATGCGTCGTCTTGAAGATAAGCTAGTGTTTAATGACAGTTTAATCTTGTCGACAAACGTGCGCATTAAGATGGATTGTGTGAATAAAAGAAAGAGCTTAACTTCGGGCATCACCGCCTACTCTCGTTCATTTCCGGCATTTTGTTTGCGTGTCCTCAAAGCGTTTTACTTCTGAGGATCCACTGTTTCCTAATAATTACATGGCGTTGTACAGTTTAAATATTTTGTCACACAACTAAAAAAAAGCACCTCCCACTTCTATTTCGTTTTCTTTTTTTTTCATTTATTTATACCACTGTTATTCTAACAGTTGTTATGAAGGCGCATGCGCGTGTATGAGTACTACGTGTGTGTATATTGATATGAATGTGTGCATATATATATTTACATGTGAGTATGTATGTGATATATGCACATGTATGTGTGCGTATTTATGTATGCGTAGGTATGTGCATAGGTCGGTGGGTGTGCATGTTGGATGTGTGTATATGGCTGGGTATGTGTGTGCGCGTGTGTGTATATGTATGATTGAATGAGTGAGTCATTAATATCCCTTTTTTTTTCTAAAAGTTATGGTCATATTAACATCCAATCAAGTTTAATGGAGAGGCGGGAGATCTAAAGATTAACGGGCGATAAAATGCTATTGGTGAGCCGGGTTCAAGTTTCACCTCAGAACGTTTGTTTCACTTCACATTAATACTTTTGCAAAAAGTATGATCCATCTATTCTTTACTGCCTCTATAGGTGAAATATCCGGATATACTAAGCCTTTATGCATTGATTGGCCACCAGTTGAGGAGAAGATTGTCTTGAGCTTCGACTTGCGATCTTACTTAAAAATGGCAAAGGCTTAGTACTATCTAAGTATGCTCGATATTGTCTACCTCATTCTGGCAAAACCCGGATCAACTCTCATATCGAGCTGGTTTGGACCTTACCTATCTTTTAGAGTTCAAACCCTCTCTGTGGGGTTTAAAATAGGCCGACTGCAACCCCTGCAGATGAGTAAGACACTCCGCATCGCCACCAAAAGGGGTGTTCTGGATATGATACTAAGCTCCATCCTGTGTTTAGGCTCTAGTTCTTGTACTTTGGGTTGCTAGGATTCTTTTCTTCGTTGCCATTACTTCCTGGTCTACTGTGATTCGGAGGCATATAAACAAAACTAGTGAAATGGCCAGCGAACAGCCCGTATTTTAATTCATGGTGTAAAATTAAAAAGTAATATCCATGAGAAGGTTCTACCAAATAAAAAAGAACAACCAAGTGCCATTCAGGAAAGTTGTAACTTAGTATCAACACTTATATTTTTGTTAACCCCTTCATCTCCCCATTTATGGGTTTAATAGTACCACTGCAGTCCCTCTACAAGGGTGGCTTTGACCCACAAAGGTTGATACCCGTTAAATAATGAAACTAAACAAATTACATATTTTTTTTCTCGACAGTGGCTTTATCCTTAACATTTTTCTATTTAAAATATTGATCTAAGCCAGAATGTTTAATTATTAAATAAAAATGCTTTGCGTCTCATCTGCTATTAGTTTATTGCTAAATGAAAAAGAAAACTGAGTGAACATCTAGTCAGGATCCAAGTCCCATAATTTTTGTTAGAGATCGTATAAATTTGGGTCTTTAAGTGAAGAGATATACTGCATGGGCAACTGTCAGCCTACGCCGAGATCCGAGCTCAAATCCATTGTTTCGAAAAACTGATATTCTATAAAGAGACTATAACAGATAAAAGTGATAACAATAACACTGTTAAATTGAGCAAGTTTTCAGCTTGGAAGAACTATTTTTTACATAGTCACCACCATTGGCTAAATATCATTTACAAATAGCAAGACCTTTGATTTTTCCATAATCCCCTATCGTCAATTTACGGTCAGGTTTTCCTTACCAAATGAATGCTTACCAAAAGAATTCGTGATACTAAAAGGTCGGTGTGTCCCCCCGCCCTCCAAATGAACAAGAACAAAAAATAAAAACGGACATTTTTCTCGGGAATTCCAGGAACAATATTTGGAACATTAAAAAATAAAAATTTCTTGCCTATTTTTTTCTTTTGTAACTAGAATGGACAGAAATTTCTTTGTATGAAAAAACAAACAAACAAACAAACAAAAATCAAAACCAAAAAAGACAACGAACATCTTTTTCGCGGGAATTTCAGAAACTATATTTGAGGTTTGGTTTGGTTTGGTTTGTTGGGTTTTATGGCATATCAACCTTTGTAGGTTATTTAACGCCAAATCCATTTATATGTGAATAATCAGTTCCATTTAAAACAATTCAGTTTAGCATGAGTACGCAGATTAATTGTCAAAAACATTTCTATTTCAAACTATTCAAGCAGTTATATATAACAATTCAGTTTAGTGTAAGTACAGTTTCAATGTCAAAAACAGTTCAATTCAAATAATCAAATTTAGCATAGGCACGCAGTTTAAATGTTAGTACAGTTTGTGAAAAACATCTCTATTTCGAGCTATTCAGCTTAGTCAAGCAGTTCTAATTCAGCTAATTCAGTTTAGTACGAGTACAGATTTTGTTTACTCACAGTTAAATGTCAAAACAGTTCTATGTTAAACAATTCAGTTTAGTGTAAATACAGTTTCAATGTCAAAAACAGTTCCATTTCAAATAATCCAGTTTAGCACTAGCACGCAGTTTAAATGTAAGTACGGTTTAATTGTCAAAAACATCTCCATTTCAAGCTATTCAGTTTAATCAAACAATTCAGTTTAGCATAAGTATGCCGTTTGTTCTATTGAACCCATGGATAGAATCCTATCAGGTGCTACCATGACGGGCCAGAGTGGACCTAGGAGCAATGGCAATGAAGGGGCACTCCCCATTCCCCAAAGCCCCAGCATTACTGGGACTTCACCATCAGACTGTTTAGTGTTATATCCAGGATACTTGTGGGTGGAGTGTGTGTGTGTGTGGGGGGTAGGGGGTCTTACCCCTCTGCAGAGGTGCAGTCAGTGGATTCTACAGCCCCAGCCAACTGGGCAAAAACTATATTTGAAACATTTATTAAAAAATACAAAAATGTTTTCGTGATTTTTTCCTTTTATCTCTAGAAATGATCAGAATTTTCTACGTAAAAAGAAAATATATACAACTAAAAATAAATAAATAAATAAATAAATAAATAAATAAAAATGAATAAAAGAACAGAGATTTTTTTCGCGGAATTTCAGAAACTATATTTGAAACATTAAGAATGCAAGAAAATTTCTTTCGTATTTTTTTTCTTTTATCACTAGAAATAATCATGAATTTCTCCGTGAAAAAAAGAAGAAAAAAGGGAAAAAAATACTTTTCTATATCATAACTTAGATCGTTGCTGGTAAAGAGTTATCACCTCATAACTATTCCTAAAATAATTAACCAATAAAAAAACGCAAAATGCTCCGGCTGATACAGCGAACCCTTTCAAAAATTAAGCGGTAAATTCTGCACTTTTTCCATATCCTGTCGGTCACTGTTGAGGTAAGGACGTAACTTTTTCTCTCTAGTTCGGTTTCTATATACAAACTCATGTTCTTTTATATTGAACATTATTTTTACGTAGCCCTACACATATATAATACTCCGCTAAGTAGATAGAATCTTTTGAGAGAAGTTTTCTCTGACTCAATCATAACTTTCACGTTACACAAGAACATTGATTAAACGTTGTTAAATACTGTAAACTTTTCTATTCTATTAAATTTTGTTTTTTTTCCTGTAATTTAAACTATCTTGTTCACAAATTATTTTGCCTTTAAGAATTTTTGCAAAACTTTATTTGTTTTCAGCAAGTTGATATTTGTTGTATTATGGTTTATAATTTTATAGAAAACTTCCTTTATAGACTTAAGTGCACGCGTGAAACACCATAGTCTGTTTATTTTCAGTTTAGTTTGTGGTACTTCAACAATCTATTGGCTTATTATGTATGAAGATGAGAAGTCTAAAACGAATTTGTGGTTTTTGTGTCTTCTAAGCTGCATATCTTATGAATTATGGTAAGAAAAGGAAGGTATTTCTCGATTAACACACACACACACACACACACACACACACACACACACACACACACACACACATATATATATATATATATATATATATATATATATATATATATATATATAAAGGTCTCAACTGCCACCTCTCAAGAAGATACGATCTTAATATAAAAAAACGAGATTGAAATGTTATATAACCAAATACAGGACCTACAAAATAACGGTAAAATTACTCTACATCCAAATATTTGCAGTTTACTAGGAATGAAAAACCGTTTCAACCTCAAACACCAAAACAAACTACTAACCCCAAAACTAAAATAAGCATCCAACCAACAGTTCAACTATCCGGACATTACCATCAGTACCGGTGACGAGGCCAATATTTACATTGTATTTAATAAAACAGACTATAACAAAAAAAATTTGAAAATATCCTCAACGACCAAACAAAATTTTAAAACCTCACCAAAAACCCGCCAACCAGCTAAAAAAACACATTAATAAAATTATCACAACCAATAACGCAGAATTCGGAACCATTAAACTCACAAAAATAACTGGAGATTACAAACCCGGATACATAGATGGTAAAATAAAACCCCACAAACAAGGTAATCGAATTAGACCAATTCTTTCACAGATTCCCACTCCCGTATACCAAACATCAAAAATCCTCAACAATATAATAATACCATATATCCCAAATAAATACACTATCAAATCAACACATGAATTCATACAAATTCTAAACTCTAACCCCACCAACAAATGCACAATGGAATCACTCGATGTCAAAAATCTTTTTACTAACTTTCTAGTTCACGAAACTATAAAAATAATTATAGAAAACGTCTATAATCACCCATCAATTCCTCCTCCAGCTATACAACAAAAAATTCTCGAAAAACTCCTCTTTACCCGTTCCACAAAAGTCCCATTCTATGATCCTTCCGGCAATATATATATACTAACTGATTGTATTTCGATGGGGTCGCCCCTTGATCCTACCATCTCCGAATTCTACGTGTCCCACATCGAAAACAAAATATTTAAAACATCAATTACTAACCCAAGATATACATCCGCTATGTAGACGACATTTTCATTGCAGCACACTCTTACGACGAAATTAACAGTTTTAAACAAACTCAAGAAAAAAACTTCGTACTAAACTTTACCACCGAATTCAACATTAATAAAAAAAACTATTTCCTTGATATATTTACAGGCTCCACTAATAATAACAAATTCACTACATCTCCATATATAAAGCCTACCAACGACTTTTCCACCCAACATAACTACCACAATGAATGTCCACAAAAGTATAAAATAGTAATCATAAAAAACTTAATTCATAGAGCATTTTACATCGCATCTAAGACAATATTTTACAAAGAACTTATAAAAACAATACAAACTCTTGTTAATTACAATTTTCCTAATAAACTAGTTGATCAACAAATAAAACTATATCTTCAAAACATTAACAAAAATAACACTACCAGCAATAACAACTCTAACATAATTAATCTATATTGCAGAAATAAAATGCACTATAACTACAAAGTAGACGAACAAGAAATAACCAACATTATAAAAAGACACATTAAACATACCGAAAAACAAAAACAAATCAAACTTATGATCCACTACACTAAATTTAAAAAGTCAAACCTTATCGTTAAGAAAAACAGCAATTCCGATAATATGCTCCTAAACCAAACCAATGTAGTTTATAAATGTATATGTCCATTTCGAGAGTGCCTTCCAAAAAAGAAATTTAATTCTTACATTGGCTGTACAATCGCAACGTTATTTCATCATTTTACTTATCATCTTTTTGAAAATAGTTGTTAGTAGTTGTAGTTAGTTGTTGGCAACCATAGTTGAGGGCGACCAGAAGGGTCCCTTTTCAATAGCTACTACACCATGGTGTAGGGGAGGGTGCTACTCCTTTCCCAGCATTGCTCCACTTTACGCTTGATACGTACCTTATATTGCTGAATGTTAAGCAAGGAGGTATCAAGTACCATTTTTAAAGTCTTTGGTATGACGCGACTTAGGATTGAACCCAGGTCTCTCGGACCCGATATAAAGAAGATTCTCACAGATAATACAATAATTATATAAAAAAAAGCAATTATAAAAACGATTACAAATCCTTGAAAAAATATGCAAAACAAAACAAACATAAACAAAGTAGTATTTAACACAGGCACCTACATATTAAATATTTTTAATCACTAAAAGTCACTAACTCCATGAGTAAACCTTTTTCCAACCGAACGTTTCAAAGCAAAACGCTGAAAACGTTCAAACCGACAACTTCAAAACAAAACACTACAGATTATTAAAACAGTAAAAACTCAATATTCAACTCAAAACTACACTACCCCAAATGATGACCAAAAGTTTGGTCGAAAGTGCTTAGGCAGAAGATATGGGACAATTCCTTTACTATATCGATCCCGACACTAGGAAAATAACAAGGAGTCTTGAAAAATACAATTAAAGATAATAAACGGTGTTGCATCGTCTTTAACAAAATTTGCTTGAATATATATATATATATATATATATATATATATATATATATATATATATATTTAATTAAGCAATATAGACATCATTTGTCTACACATTTTTCTACATATTCTTTCGAGTCACGACATTGATTTTATCGTATCCGGCGGGAATTGGTTAATGAAACCTCCATAATTAACTGGTTCCTTAGTACTTTCTACATGATCTTGGGCCATCATCAGGAGTGTTTCTATTGCAAAAGCAATGTTACCTTTGCATGTACATTAGTCCTTAGTAAGTGTTAAGCATTTATTATTTAAACTGGTGTAGCGTTTATTTTCAAATTTGGTTCGATAAGTAACAGCAGTCGCTAAAGACATTTAAGTACATTAGTACTGGATTCGAAATTGATCCTATTGAGTTTTTCTTGTTTCATTCTGATATTGAGCGCTTCGAGAATACCTTAAAAACAATGCAGTGACCAAAGGATATTTGTTGACAAAGGATATCTGTATTGTTCAATTAAATATGTATTAATGAAGAAATACAGCCCACACACACACACACACACACACACACACACACACACACACACACACACACACACACACATATATATATATATATATATATATATATATATATATATTCAATAATTTGTGTATAACGTATATTTTCCAAAAATTTTAAGTCTAAAGTTTAGTTGTGCGAATTATAAGCAAGAACATAATTTAACTTTATATATCGCTACGTGCATCAGGATATCAAGGAAGGTATTGTGGAATCTAAGTTATATCTCTGATCAAAAATTAATCTCATGTTTTATGTCGCTACAGAGAAAAAGCCAAGGTTTATTTACAATTTTGTTTGTCACAAGCTTGTTGCATTTTTTATGTACATATCCGGGTGTTTGTTTTACATTTTGTAAAAATGTTTTGTTTTAAAATAAATGTAAACTGTATAAATGTTAAATTTTCAGTCTATGCCAACCGGATAAAAGTTGAAAAAAAAAGTGTTAAATTTAGTTGCCACAAATTTTAAAAAGTCAGTGCGTATTTTATATTTATGACATTTTGTTTTTCAGAATTTCGTTGCCAAAATATAAGGATGCGTGTTATACACAAGTGTATCTTATACACTGATAATTATGGTATATATATATATATATATATATATATATATATATATATATATATATATATATATATCCTTATTAAGAAGAAGTGAAACTGGTTGAAAAACGGAACGATGTTCAAACATATTGAGATTAAAAAAAACATATTTTTCTGAAGTGCCATTGAAGATCCTTCTAAATTAAACAAGTGATACTATTATTTTATTAGACAATTGATTTTATTCTTGAATTCTTTTCTTCTCGTATTCTTTTATTAGTCACTTTACTCGGGGGGATTAGAATAGCCGTCACAGTCAGTTCGACTCCCTTCACTCTCTACTCAGATCGTCCAAAACCGTTTCTTTTTCTTTTTTTTTAAAATCTTTTATTTATCTATTTATTTTTATTAAATTTTCTTTATAAAGATACCCACCTTCTCTTTTATATTACAATTTCTCTCTTATCTTACTTCTGAGCTTCGTCTATGATTTCTTTTTTTTCTATTTAAATTTCAGTCTTGTTTTTCAAGGCGGCTATTGTTTTGGATTTGAAATAACTTTTTATAAAACGTTTAGAAAGCATTCATTCCAATAATAATAAAAAAAAAGATTAAAAAAGAAGAAATTAAAAAAAATAAATATAAATTTGAAAATATAGTTCTGTTTTACGTAGAGAGAGAGAGAGAGAGAGAGAGAGAGAGAGAGAGAGAGAGAGAGAGAGAGAGAGAGAGAGAGCAACTTTTTTTATCAATATTATTATTACTATCGGATACCACAATTTCAAAGGCTTTTGTGTTTCGCTTTTGTCTAATGTTCTGGTTTTGAAATTTTGCGCTAATTTAAATATTGTCCAACAATAATAAACATATTAATAGTTATAACGGAAATACTGAGTATGATGACGATTTGAAATAAACAGAGAATACATATAAAAAATGCTAAAATAATAGTGATGATGATGATGATGATGAAGACGATGATGACGCCATTAAAAATATTGGTGATAATATAAATGATGACGAAGACGCCATTAAAAAATTGATGGTAATAATGCTGCTCACTGATGACACCATTAAAATTATTGATGATGATGAAGATGATGATGATGATGGCTTGAAAAATATTGATGATGATGAAGATAATGAGGATGACGCCATTAAAATTATTGATGATGATGAGAATGATGATGATGCTATTAAAATATCTATGATGGATACCATGATGATGACGGCATTGAAAATACTGATGATGATGAAGATGATTAAAATGACGCCATTTAAAATACTGGTTGGGTTGATGATGCTTACGCTATTAAAATATTGATGATTTAAAAGATGATAATGATGATGAAACCATTACAAAAACTGATGATGAAGATGATGTTGATGACACCATTAAAGTTATTGATGATGAAGACGATGAAGATGACGCCGTTAAAAATATTGCTGATGCTAAAGATGATGATTATGATGATACCATTAGAATAACTGATGAAAAGACGATGATGATGATGCCATCAAAATAACTAATGATGAACACGAAAGATGAGACTATAAAAATATTAATGATGATGAAGATGACGATGATGACGCTTTAAAAGAATTGTGAAGATGATGCAGACGATGATGATGATTTTATGAAAGACGAAAAGAGTGATTATATGTATCATAATGATAGATATTTCTATGTTCACATAAGACCGCAAAACATCGTAGCGAGATTTTTGTTAGTGTAATAGCTTTACAATATTTAAATTATGGCACAAGCAGTGACCGGATTACTGATGGATATATGTTGAAATCAAAATAATATGTCGACTACTACTACTACTACTAACTACTACTACTACTAATAATAATACTACGCATAACGATTATCGTGGCAAGAAAATGGAATCGGTGCCCCGAGTTAAAAACTTGGACCATGATGATGCTTTCCACTTCTAGCTAATGCCTTTTAGGAAAGGCATGAATCCATCTGTTCTTCCTCCAGCAATGGATAAATATTAGGATGGGCTGGATTCTTTAGATTTGGTTAAGTAACCAATCTTGAAGAAGAAAAACTCCGAATTCATACGGACAACACTCCTCTTAATATTGACCTTGTGTCACATCTTGTTTGTGACGGAGGGGTTCGGTAGATACTACTACTACTACTACTACTACTACTAATAATAATAATAATGGATATGTATCTTATCAGAGAGCTAAAGACTTAATGGAATTTAAAATGCACAACGATACTAATCATTGGCGTTTTGGAACAATCTCAAAGAACCCGGAAAAGAAACTGGGAGGAACTAATAATTTTCTTAAAATGAGAGACCGCCCAGAATTTAGTACTCCTGAGACTGGCGACATTACTTAGAAGAGGCCTAAAGAACCGAGGAAACTTGCTGTCACACGACTTTTTATGAAGGGCACTAGTTATTAATGCTATGAAAAATTTGATTGATACAAAACAGAGGAATTGCTGCTCTAATGAGGCCGTCCTTGTGATTTCTAAATAAAGCAGTGAATCGTTCACACGCTTTAAAATTGTGTCACGGTAACCTTAGAGTGGTGTCCTATATGAAACATTCGGTGAGTGCATATATATATATATATATATATGATAGAGATAAGTAGAAAAGTGGATAAACCAAACATTTACAACGGGTTTAGTAGTGATATTTTGTTCTTTATTCAAGGAAGAACTTCTTCATTTTCCTTGAATAAAGCACGAAATATCACTAATAAAACCGTTGTAAGAGTTTGGTTTATCTTCTTTTCCATCTATTTTTATCAAGTTGTCAGTTTTACCAAAATCTACGATTTCTCCACACACACACATATATATATATATATATATTTCCACCAAGAGATTTGTATTTTTTAAAGAATTATTCCTTTCGTTCTTACATACGTGTATGTTTCCAGCTTGTTGCTTTCGTCAGGAACGAAATAAATAATTCTTAAAAAAATATAAAAATCTCTTAGTGGGCCTATTCATTTTGAAATATTTACTTTTTTCTTTCTTCGAACCAACGAAAAAAAGTTTGTTTTTGCACACACACACACACATATATATATATATATATATATATATATATATATAAATATATATATATATTATTTCCTTAGCTCCTCATATGAACTGTATAGCTAAAAGTTTCATAGAGATAGAAAAAAATATAATCTTCAGGTGAAGCTTGCATTTAAATATGTTTAATCTGAAGATAGTATTTTATTCAAATACCTCAATCTTTTAGTTACAAAGCTGACATAAGAAGGAAAAAAACAATTTATTAATTTTAGATTTTATCTTGCTCTCCTGACTAGTATTTGAGCACTTTTCCGATTGAGAAATGTTTTTACAAGCTCAGTCTATCCAACTATCTATCCATAGTTGGAAAATGAATAATTGGATTCATACTTTTTCAAATGGTATTAGACAATATGAAATACAAACAGTCTCGTCCAGGTTTTAAAATCGAGTCGTTAAATTCATTTCCTTTGTTGATAACCTTTAAACCTGGAACACCTCCACTTCCCTGATCATCAGGCAATTCTGAATATTTACAATGGAATGAGAGGAGGGTTAGATAAATTGGAATCGTATCCACGTTACAAAAGATCTAAGAAGTCTGTAGAACGGTAGCATCTTCGGAAAAAGATTCGGTGTTGACTATAATATAATAAGAAGGTTGAAATTCCTTATATATATATATATATATATATATATATATATATATATATATATATATCATCAAATCATGCTGACAGTACGGATTTACCTGACTTTTCTTTCCATCTGTCCCTATCATCCATCGCTCCCGGCAGGTCTTCCAAATTATATTCCGTCTCCGTACAGACCTGAGGCAAATAAGATTTTGCTGTTCAGCCAATGCTATATATATATATGCAATATTTTCAACGATAAAATAGAATAAAAACAGAAAAAATCTCACGACTATCAGTTTCACACGGCTGGTTTTAAGGTGCGTCAGTATCGATTCATCTGAAGTTTGTTGAAATCAAATGAATAGGTTTGCTTTGTTTTGGTTTCTTTATTAAATGACATATAAACTGCCATGCGTTATTTAATGTAGAACCCACCAGAAGTGGTTCGATTTAACTCAGAGCTGGTGGATATAAAGGAGTTCATTTCCCCATGGAAAACTGGACGTAATAGGGCAACTGGAGTTCGAACTCACTTCCTAAGATGTCACAGTCAAGCCCTTCAGCCTCTACACTACCAGGACTTCACCTGTAATCTTTAAATCACGAGACTATTACTTAATTTACATAGTAAGTCGCAATGTTTATACTTAGAAGTAGGATATACTTGTCATGTTATGTGGATTCGAGTACTTTGAAGAATAAAAAATCGTAGTTGGTTGATAAAATTCGTTACAGATATAAATATTTACTTGGTAATTCGGAGCCAAATTGAGCCACGTGATTTAATACATCACGTGACTTAACCTTAAAGATTACTTGGACGCAACAGACTTCAGGCGTGTTGATTCTGGCATACATAGATATCGCAACGTGAAACTCGGAGTCGTGGAATTCTTATCCTATCTGCATTCCATATCATATTTTAAAATATTTTAATATTGCTCTGTATTGCTGTGTGTAGAGCACTCGAACGATTTTTAAAAATAAAGATGCTTTTAGTGTTAATTTTCATTTATAATTACACACACACACACACACACACACACACACACACACACACACACACACACACACACACACACACACACACACTCATATATATATATATACATGTATACACACACACACACACATATAGAATAGTTTTAAGTTGAGCATAGATCATAAGTTCTAAAAAAGGTCTTTTTTCGGTCATCTCTCAGAGCTGTGACAAAACCAAACAATAAAGAGGAGTAAACTTAATAGTAGTTGGCGACACGAAATACTCTGATGAGACTTGACCAGAAAATAGATATTTTCTTAGAGTTTTGATGTATGATCTATTAAAGTGGTTCTATAATTTTGTACGTACCACAGAATATATATATATATATATATATATATATATATATTGACTCCTAAATCTTTACAGAAGAAAGTTATGTTAGTCCAGTTAAGAGTGCCCGTGCATACGCATGCGGCTCCTCAGATCAACTTGCAATCATTGCCATGTATATAATAATCAGTTAGCCCTTTGTGTGTTCGAGTATGCTCGTACAGAATCGAATAAACTGTATAGCGTAAATTTGTGAGAGAATTCACTAAAAATGTCCAAACTGCAATGCAGTTTTAGACATGGCACAAAAGCTTCAAAAAAGATCACTATCTGTGCCGGGCCAAAGGAACTCTGCACTACCTATCGAAAACTTGTGAAATTGTTTAAGAGATCCACATACGTTTGAATTTCTATTTCAAATTTTGATTAATAAATAATACTTTGCTCAATATTAAGCCTATTTTGTTTCATCTGTCGATATTATATAGTTTCTCAGATACCTATTTCAGAAATGACATCAAATTTGTTAAATATATATATATATATATAGAGAGAGAGAGAGAGAGAGGTGGGGATGGATGGAGAGAGAGAGAGAGGGAGAGAGGGAGAGACAGAGAGAGTTTCATGAAGGACACTGCACTAAGGTAAAGGAAATAGAATTTACATATCTTCAAGGGTAAAAGTTGTTTTTTTAGGTAGCATAAAACATTACTGGATGCCTGTCAGTTGTGAAATTGAACCCTATTCGGGTCGACAAAGAAAATTATATAAAAGTAAAAATTCTTCTTAGATCAAATCGATGTTTAAAGGTGAGTAAGATTGGCAAGGAATTAATATTGATTTGTTGATTTTCTTCCAGGGTGGCCGACCTGAAAACTAAAAAATCGGTCTTATGATTTATCAAGAAAAAAAAAAGAAGGTCAATCTCAATACCAATTATTTGATTCTTATTCTTCGCTATCTGAGTCCTATTTCTTAATTTCCCCAAATCAAAACGCATCTCTATCATTGCTCTTTTGGAACTGTAAAAATATACAACCAAGATGAACCGACAAAAGACAGTGACAATTGAAGATTCCCGGCATTGTTTTCAGCAAAGGGAACAACGTATTAGTTGGTCTGTGTTTTCTCTTGGAAAACTATTTTGAAGCCGTTAAAGTAGATTCGTAATTAAATTGACGATAATTTTTTTGTTTTTTTAATAGAAATCAAAGTTATTAAATAATATACCATGCTTGTAAATGATTGGAAGTGCGTGTGACGTTAATGGAAGTAGACTCAACTATTAAAATTCAAATCCTGAACGAAGCTATTTGTATTTCCCATAGCGCTAATACCTTAGATCTGAATCCAACTATTTTCCCTCCAGCTTTGGGTAAATAATTAGCCAGACTGGGCTCTTTAACCTTGGTACGGGAATTATCTAGGAGAAGGGAAACTGAATTGAAAATAGGCCAAGAGAAAAACCATTTCTGCTCAAAACACGCAACTCGAGTAGTGCCTCAAAGACCAATATATTAATATATATATTAATGGAAAAACACAAATTTACACACGTCTGTACAGAGTTATATTTTCCTCTTTTCACGTATCTATTTATGAGAGTCACTATGCGTATTCTTTCTTATTGGCTAATGCGTGTGAATTTAAACCAATGAGAAAGCTGATATTTTTCCCATGGTATTTGCGACACTGTTTTTACAAACTAAAAAAAATCTTTTGTTTATTTGAAAATTACAAAAAAAGAGAAGACAAAGTTATCGGCTACTATTCAATAATATTTGTCTTATTGTCTTGGAATTAGTATCAAGAAGACTTTGAAATAACGACGCCATTTTAATCTTAGCTTTTCAGACATTATTATTAATAATGTCAGAATTAATACGGGAAAAGCGAAACGAATTTTATTGTTAATTTATTAGAGCCAATCTTTATTTTTTTCCATTAATTTTTTCTTTATTTAAGATCTAAATCTTTTTATTTCTTAAATAGAGTAATATAATTTTATTTTAGAATATAGATGATCAGAAAAGCGTGAAGAAAAGATTAAACAAACAATCAAACCGAAACAAAACGAAAAAACAAAAAAACAAAAAACAAAAAGCGCTTCCTTTTACTAGAGAGAGTCAAAAGTTTTACAATATCTTGGTAACGAGTGGCACTCTGGATTTTTTTTGTCGGAGCCATGAAGATGATGAATCTCACTGAAATGCTGTGCACGTGTCACACTATTCGACCGAGTGCTACTCACCGAATTTCTTTCTATGACTTAGAGCACGTCCTCGGAATCCTCGGTTGTAGGCCAACTTGACCTTACCTGATCGTCGAGATTGTTTTAATCTGAGAGAAATTTCTTCAACCATTTGGTTACGGTACTGCAATCAACTGCCTCTTCATCTTTCACACAGCAACTGTTTTTGTTTCCCTCTTCGGCGTTATTCAAACTCGTAAAGCAAAATTTACCAAACTAGATTACGTTGCACGTTCATTCACGCGGCTTTCGAACCACACACCGAAAAGATGTAATGTATAACCTGGCAGCACATTAACTATCATGATACAAAGAACCAGAGCAGGTACCTTTAAAGGTCAACTATTTTTCCTTTTAACTGAGTATAAACAAAAAAAAAGCAAAAAAAAAACCCAAAACAAAAACAGTATTCATGCCAAACTGAATCATTTGAAATAGAACTGCTTTTGACATTTAAACTGTGTGCATATGCTTAACCGACTTCTTTGAAATAGAATTGTTTTGACGTTTAACTGTATGTAAACAGAACTGTACTTATACCAAAATGAATTGTTTGAAACTTTCATGAAAACGACTTCGGCGTTAAATACCCGAAAAGGGGTGATGCTCCGTAAAACAAAACGCCCATTAAATTCTGGGTTTGAATCATGTATATTTTTTTAGAATACATTTTAATCACCTCTTCTTCATTTCCTTCTCTACCTTTTTATCTTCATCTTTTTCTCTTCTTCCTCATCCTTCTCATTTTTTCCTTTTCTCATTCTTCTTCCTTCTTTTCTTCATCTTTTCTTTCTCTTCTTAAATGAGTTTGGTAATAAGAAATAGCTAATAAAAATACCCGCCATTTGCGTAAAATTCTACACGACAATTATATTTTCAAACCGAACTTCATTTTCTTTTTTTTTTTTTTTTGCTTGATGATAAACATCTGTTTCGATCGTATAATAATCTAGAAATGATAAAATTCTGGCATCTTTAATTTTGAAAAAATCCAAAAATTACCTCCACCGATTCCAAAAAATACAATCTTTTTTTTTTTCTAATATTGTTAGGGAAGTACTTATTTATGAACGACACCGTATTAGAGGCGCTTAGCGCACCTGTTATTGACATAGGAAATGAAATCGGTGACCTGAATTCAAAACCTGGACGAGGTTGTTTGCACTTCATTACATGCTAATGCCCTAGAGAAAGGAATAAATCCATCTATTATACTAAGTTATGGCTAAAGAAAGCTGATTGTGAGTCAATCAGTGTAGATGAAGGAAAACTCTTAATTCAAACTAGCTATAATCAATGGATCAGGATTACTAGATAGAACACTAACACTTACTACCACTCCGAGTCATGGTAGACCAGGGATTAATGACATTTAGGGGTACTCTACACTGGTTAACTCTTCAGAACAAGAGATACAGTTTACTATCATGTAGTTTTTTTTGGGGATGTCTGACTCCTTTGCAAGAGAAACAGTCAGAGTATTTTAATTCTCCCTTTACTTCTTTACAATTGATAAATCCATACGCTATTTCTTCTTCTTCTTCTTCTTCTTCTTCTTCTTCTTCTTCTTCTTCTTCTTCTTCTTCTTCTTCTTATTATTATTATTATTATTATTATTATTATTATTATAGCTTTGTCTTCTAACAAAAGTCTTTACAATTGATGAATCCATACGCTATTTCTTCTTCTTCTTCTTCTTCTTCTTCTTCTTCTTATTATTATTATTATTATTATTATTGGTGTAGCTTCGTCTTCTAACAAAAAAAAAAAAAGAAAAAAATTAAAAAGAAAAAAAGTTTAGCCCGAGTCACCCATTGGGAATCGAACTCACAGATATCTACTTACTAAGAATTGCACCAAGTAAGATACACAGCCTCGAAAACGGCATACCAAGCAAGATTAAACGAGCTTTGTGAAAAGGTCATAATCATTTAATGGATTGAAATATCTGTTCGTTTGTTTGTTTGGTTTTTATGGTTTATCAACTCTTGTAAGTTATTCAATGCTAAATCCTCTTTATGCACACACACACATATATATGATTTGTAAATATTTTGTTGAAAACGTTTTTCAATGAGACTGTGCTCGTTTTTACACACAATTAAATGCTTTCAAGTATTCCAATCTAACATGAATAATTCTATTTACAATCAATCACTTGTTTACTCACAGTTAAATGGTCAAACAGTTCTATTTATAACAATTCAATTTAACATAAGTCACTTCTCTGCAAAGAGTTTAAATGTGAAACAGTTCTATTTGACCCATGGAAAGGACCATATCAGATGCAACCACTACGGTTGAGAGTGAAACTGGGATCGATGATTATGAAGTGGTACTCCCCCCCTAGCTCTAAGGCTGGAGCCTCCCCATCAGATTATTTAGTGCCATTCAGGACACACGTTGGGTGGGTGGGGTTCTTACCACACTGCATAGATGCAGTTGGTGTATTCTTCAGTCCCTGCCAACTGAGCTCTAAAATATTTATTCAAGCTTAGAAAATCATAACTAATTGTTTGGGGAGCAATTTTTATGTGTGATACCATATTTAAAGTTACTTTTCCCGGCCAACACTCGGTATCCTTGCAAATAAATAAATAAATTCTGAAAAGAAAAAAAAAAAAGATGAATAGAATGAATAAAATAACAACATGAACAAGGATAAAAACGACGGAAGAGATTTCCTTTCGAACGAAGTTGAATGATTTTATCGAGTTTTAATAAACTCCCGAGAGTGTGAGAAAAACGAGTGGTGGGTTCCTACTGAGGTTCGAACTATTGAAACGTCTCACGTTTAAAATGCTATACACGGTGGTTGTCAATGCGACTTATTATGTCAGATTTGTTTCATTCGGATAATGGCTCTAAAATGTTGGCTTTAAAAAAATGACATTGAGAAGTGTTCATTCAACGCTTAAGATTTCAATTTTCTGGGTGCACTGTTGGAGTTAATTAGGGACCAGCGTCCGACCAGGTATTAGGGTGGGGTGTAGGGAAAACGTTCTGGGTAACAGCAATATCTTTTCAAACACCAGTGGGGTATCAATTTTTACCCCTTTTTAAAAGTGACAAATCCATGCAGTATTTCTTCTTCTTCTTCTTCTTCTTCTTCTTCTTCTTCTTCTTCTTCTTCTTCTTCTTCTTCTTCTTCTTCACTCTAATTTTTTTTCTTACTTTTCTTCTCCCTTTGCCTCTTTACAATTGATAAATCCATTCGCTATTTCTTCTTCTTCTTCTTCTTCTGATTATTATTATTATTATTATTGTTATTATTATTATTATTATTATTGGTGGTAGTAGGAGTAGAAGAAGGAATGGTAAAATGAGATAGTGGAGGAAAAGTAATGGTGACGTTATCACCCACTAATAAGTTTGTTTGTTGTGGTAGTAGTAGTAATAATAGCATCCTCAACTCCTTTATAATTCTATTATTATTATTATTATTATTATTATTATTATTATTATTATTATTATTATTAAGATTAGTTGTTGTTGCTGTGGGAGTTGTAGTAGTTATTGTCTCCTCCTTAAACATTTTACCGTTCTGCAACTCGGCAGAATGGTAACACACCCTCCAAAGAGTGACCTGGATATGACACTAAACTGCAATTGATGGTGAGACACTAGTCCAGGAGTTTTGGGGAATGTGGAGTACCCCTTCATTGCTGATACTATCTGGTTCACTTTGACGCAGAGCGTTAGTACCAGGGTTCCATCTATGGGTCAAATATAATATCTAATAATTTTCTAAACTTGAAACGATTTAACTATGTGCAAACAAATGACTGTTAACTTAAATTATTAGTATTACATAACAATTCTTGAAAACGTTGAACTATGTACATATATATATATATATATATATATATATATATATATATATATATATATATATATATATTAACGAGTAAGAATCCATAGAAATAATATTTTTAGAATCAAAAAAGAAAATTCTCTCCATTGTGTGTTGGCTATCACAAGAGGTTGGTTCCTCCAATAGAGAAGTCAGCTGAAAAGAAAATTATACTAACCAAATGAGTTGGTTGGGTTTTTCACATTATATATATATATATTTGTGTGTGTGTGTGTGTAGTTAGGCAGCAGTCGTTCATTTAAGTATGTTTCATTGAATAATAAAGGCAAATTTTGTCTGTATACTTTATTTAAGATCCTTTCAAATTTTCTAATAAGTTTCATAGTTTCAGGTTGAAATTGGTTGATGAATTTCCCAAAATTGTCTTTCGAACCCTTCATAGGCCATCATCAGGGGTTGCCAGCTTGTGTAAAGTGTGTTTGTATTTTTGAAAGTTTTGAAAGTTTTTGAAAGTTTACACCATAACAAAAATATGGGAACGCAGACTGTATAAAACAGGGTAACTGATGTATTTAAAAAAGGGAACGCTATCAAGAATACTATAGGAAGACGGAAAAAAAAATTAAAAGCATTTCAAAACGTTGTTGCTATTTTCAAAATTGATTCTATTAATTTTAGTTTTTCTTTATTTTTATTTGTAGGGCTTCTAGGATCTGTTGTCATAGCTTATCATTTTCGTATGCGATTATAGTGTTTTTTTCAACTAGAATGGTTCTTAAAATGAAATGCAATAGAACTATATATATATATATATATATATATATATATATATATATATATATATATATATATAGTGGGTTGGTTGTTTTGTTTTACAGCGTATCAACACTTTTCGGGTCATTAAACGCCGAATTACATTTCAAACAATTCCGTTAAGTATAAGTATAGTTTTTTTTTACAATTAAATGTCAAAACAATTCAGTTAAATATCAGAACAGTTCTATTTGTAACATTACAGTTTAGTATGAGTACACAGTTTATTTCTATTTGACTTATAGACAGGACTCTATCAGGTGCTATCACTCTGAGCCAGAGTGGACCTGGGAGCGATGGGAACGAAGGAGTACCCCGTATACCTCAGATCTTCAGCATTAGTGGAACCTTACCATCAGATTGTTTAGTGTCATATCCAGGCCACTCGTTGGGAGGATCTTACCCTTCTGCAAAGATGCAGTCAATGTATTCTAAAGCCCTAAGCAACGTGGCTTATATATATATATATATATATATATATATATATATATAAACAGGATTTAGCATTAAATTACCTACAAGGGTTGATATGTTGTTAAACACAATCAACCAGCAAAAAAACTTTAAAACATTTTTTCTCAAAAGCCGCCTTCAGCAGCCATTGAGTGTTTGTCAAACTGCACCTAAAATCAAATGATTATTATATTGTTTATAGCTGAAAGTCATTCCAATACTGGCATATCATAGCATTATGATAGCATTATTACCATTGCTTTTTTTTATAATCATTTAATTTAATTTTCAGGCTTCTGTTTTTCTTACAATTCTTTCTAGAGTCTTTACCAAGATCTAGGGTGAGAGATGTTAGTAATTAGATTCATTGAATGTATTTATATTTTTTACTTCCTCTTTTGTTTTTTTTAGTAATATTGAGAGTACTCTTCTAAGAAGATGAGCAGTTCCGCAAAATTCATATTATTATTATTTACTCCTGGGGAGTTTTTCGCATCAGTGTTAGCTGATGGTCTTTCCCTGGAGTTTGAGTGACAGCAAGTCTCCAACACTCTTCTCAGTATTCTTGCCGTTCTCAATAATGCTGTCGTTTGGATGGTCTCCACTCGTCCGCCAACTTCCAAGTTCTCCAGCTCCTTTTAATAATCCTTTAATTATTGTACCAAAAGCACCTATCACAATTGGTATAATTGTCACTTTCATGTTCTATAGTTTTTTTCAAATCCCTAGCAAGGTCGAGGTACTTATCCTTTTTTTCACATTCTTTAAGTTTTATTCTGTGGTCATCCGGGACAGCAAAGTCGTCAATTTTGTAAATTCTCTTTTTCTGTTGATTATCATAAGGTTTGGTCTTCTGGCCGAGATTAGGTGATCCGTGTGTATATCAATGTCCCATAGAAGTCTATGCGTGTTATCTTCTAGGACAACTGCTGGTTTGTGCATATACCATTTGTTGTTATGGTCAAATTCTAATTTCTTGCACATCTCCCAATGGATCACCTTGCTCACCCAGTCGTGTCTAGTCTGATACTTCTTCTTCTTCTTCTTCTTCTTCTTCTTCTTCTTCTTCTTCTTCTTCTTATTATTATTATTATTATTATTATTATTATTATTAATAATAATAATAATAATAATAATAATAGTAGTAGTTGTAGGAGGAGAAGGTGGTGCAGGAATAGTAGTTATAGTCACATTATTCATTCATTAATATCATCGTTAACAATAAATAAATAAATAAATAAATAGATAAATAAATCGACATAAAATTGATTCACTTGTAATTTTTTTTCTTTCTTCAATTAATTCTTATTTTGTCCATCTAATCTCCTTTTAATACCTTTTATTTCTATTATCTAATTTTTTCTTTTTTTCTTTTCTTTTCTTCTGCTTTCTTCCATTCAAAGTTCTAGTTCTTCAGATTCAGATAAAACAGAAGAGAAAAGAAAAATAAACCACCTCTACGTGCATATACGAAACACAGAAACACACAAAAACAGACACAAATACTCATTAGTAGACATATAGAGACATACAGACAGAAACACACGTATGATCAAACCTCTTAACAGAATTTTTCCCAGAATTCCCTGTATGATGTCCCTTTAGCTTGTTCAGTCCCATTAAATGCTATAAAAGGCCATCAACATACCATTGACGAATTGTATTCACACGGTTATAATAGTTTTTGTTGAAGAGGTGAGAATCACTTTCTACCATTCCTAATGCTATCAATTTCAGGTCTCCTGCATGGACAGATGTGAACTTAGTCAGTGCCGACTCTGTCAGGGCACAGATTTTAAAGAAGCGAGTAATGGACGTTTTTGAAAAAGCCAAGAAACAGCAAAACTCATCCGGGACCACGTACGGCAATATGACCAGAGCAAGCATTCAGTGAATGGAATGAGAGACCGTGGAACTTATTGCGGAATAATGGTAGTGAATACCAGGGGAGGGGATGAGTCGTTGGTGAGTGGGGAGACGGAGGCCTGAAGGACGGTGGAATTTAAAGGTACTTCGCCGTCAGCCTATTGCAAACTGTAAAGAAAACCACCCACCGGTGCAAGCAAAAAGACCCTGAAGGCTTTTCACTATTTTTGCCCATTTCGTTCGGGCCCCGAGCGAAATATTGTGCGACCTTCACTCCTGCTGTGGGCGATTTAAAGTCCCGCAAAGGAGAAGGATACGTCAGTCTAGACACACCTTATATATCTATGTAGACTCACACATATAAGCAGACGCAAAAAGAGAGATGGAGAAATAGGATCATGTAATATATATATATATATATATATATATATATATATATATATATATATATCAATATGTATCGGTATAAAGACGACCAATACTCTTATACATTCTGGTTTGTTGATAAAAAAGAGAAGCGCACACACACACACACACACACACACATATCTATATATATATATATATATATACACACACATATGTATATATATATATATATATATATATATATATGTGTGTGTGTGTGTGGGTGTGTGTGTGTGTGTATGTGTGTGTGTGTGTGTGTGAATGTGTGTGTGCGCGCTTCTCTTTTTTATAAACAAACCAGAATATATAAGAGTATTGGTCGTCTTTATACCGATACATACATATATATATATATATATAGATAGGGAGGGAGGGAGGTATATTAGAGAGAGAGAGTGTTAGTTTAAAAAATTTGATATAATTTAGATGTACAGGCTGTTTCATAGATTTTGATATAATTTCGTAATCTTGGCTTACTTTTCAATTTCAGATTTAAACAACATGTGTTGAAACAATTCAAAAATCTATGTTTTATGTTTAAAACCACTTTTTATCACTGAACTCTATTTTATCTTTTAACTTCCCTACCAAAAAAACAAAAAACAAACAAAAAACAAAAAACAGATCATAATCATAGAATTTGGAGTTATTTCAACACGTACTCTTAATATTTGGGATCATTTGAATGAGAATTGGTCTGGTTAGATTACAAAAATATATATTTT